>JAVQJG010058309.1:0-18984 GCA_036024015.1 Craterocephalus amniculus | reverse complement strand
CATTTACTATCAAATCAAAATGTTTACTTCTAAACTTCAGGCCCTGAAATCATGAGCAAGCTGGCGGGAGAGAGTGAAAGTAATCTGAGAAAGGCCTTCGAGGAAGCAGAGAAGAATGCTCCTGCCATTATCTTTATTGATGAACTTGATGCTATTGCTCCAAAGAGGGAGAAGGTGAGTGAAATGAGAGTTGGAATAGATGGAATAGATAACTGAACAACAGCACAGTTTCTAAATCTTATTATTTGAGTGTTTTTTTTTTTTTTTTTTTGACAAATTGTGTATCTTGGTTTCTAGACTCATGGAGAGGTGGAGAGGCGCATTGTTTCTCAGCTGCTGACTCTCATGGATGGCCTGAAACAGAGGGCTCATGTCATCGTCATGGCTGCTACCAACAGACCCAACAGCATTGATCCAGCTCTCAGGAGATTCGGTAAATGATTTTCTTAAAGCATGTATTTGACATGTTTTAGCGGTTCAACACTCTTTTCATTGCTCCTATAGATATTTAAGGACCTTAGGATATTTGTTTAATGTTGTGGTCTACTATTTTTGATTTTGGCGATGCACCTGTTTTGGGAGGATGTTGCTCTCTACTGCACATTTTAAGGATTGCTTTTTTATATTGCCCATATACATCAGTGGTTATCTGAATTATTGTGAATAGGAATGAGCTCTAGGAGAAACCTGTTACATAACATGGTGCTAGCTTCACTGAAGTGATTGAATGAAACTACACTTTTTGCTTTGCAAATTTCCTTTCATCGTTTTTATGTTAAATCTAATTTTTTCATGATGAGTATCGACTTGGACTTGAATTTTGTTAAAAGCAGCTCCTCTTTAGGGAAGTTGTATACTACATTTATGGCTGCTTGGCAAGCCATTAAGTACATATTTTATTTTTAGGGACACGGCTATTGTAACCTCTATCAGTAGGTTTGTAAAAAACCAATCCATTTTATAGTTGGTCCCATTTTTGTCAAATTTTGTAAATCCTTCTGTGGTTCCTTGTTTTACCAGATGCATAAAATAACAGTTTACAGAGTTACAACTGCTGATCAAGGCCAATCAGAGAAGACCTAGCCCTTTTTCTAATTTGCTTGTTATCACAGTGTCAGACATAAACAGATTTGTTTACAACCCTTATTCCCACATAAAATCTCAAACTTGTGTTTATCATGTCAGCAGTTATGTAGTTCAGAGTGCTCTGGGCCAGTGTCTACAGTTCTGGGCTTTTATAAGAGATGACTGAATGCTTCTGACAGCTTTAACCGAGTACTGAAAATGTATCATATAGCAGCAAATGTGGATCTTGGTCAACAGTTGTCAGAACACTGTGCAATCTTAGTTAATCTTTAACTCCAATAACACAAGTATTAGGTTTCTGCAGATATTTAGATTTACATTTATTTATTTTTCATAATATTCTTGGTGTGTATAATGTATATCTTAATGGTTGTTTGTATGTCTTGTTGACACAAATTTGTGTTTTGACCCGTCACCACTTCAGGGCGCTTTGACAGGGAAGTAGACATTGGCATCCCTGATGCAACTGGCAGGTTGGAGATTCTCCAGATTCACACCAAGAACATGAAACTGGCTGACGATGTTGACCTGGAACAGGTTTGTGCACGTAATTCCCCTGGAATAGCTTTTACAATTTTAGATTGGTGCTTTATTTATATCCTTGTATTTCTTAGCACTATCACTGTGTGCACCATAAGTTACCATAATGCATATTAAAAGTTGTCCCTTTTTTAATTTATTTTTTTTTTTTTTTTATTGTAGGTAGCCAATGAGACCCATGGCCATGTGGGTGCGGATCTGGCTGCTCTCTGCTCTGAAGCAGCTCTTCAGGCCATTAGGAAGAAGATGGACCTGATCGACCTTGAGGATGAGACCATTGATGCGGAAGTCATGAACTCTCTTGCGGTTACCATGGATGACTTCAAGGTAAACCTGTAATTTGATCTCTTGATTTCCAGCGAGAGTAAATTGGTATCAGGTAACTGGCAATGGCCTTGTGAGTCGATACTAATGTTATCAATGCTGTTTTGCAGTGGGCTCTGAGTCAGAGCAACCCATCAGCACTGAGGGAGACAGTTGTTGAGGTTCCCAACGTCACCTGGGACGATATTGGAGGTCTGGAAGATGTTAAGAGGGAGCTGCAGGAGTTGGTGCAGGTATGATTGAGATAATTCCCAAATGGATTTATTCAGAGTTCCTAAGTAGTTTTAAAGTGGCCTTTTTTCTGAGTATTTTCGTGCCATTGGTATGTATGGGAAGAAAGATCCTCCTGGTTATTTTCATAGTTGTTTTTTTAATAAATTCACTTGTTAAAATGAATACAAAGGAGGAGAGTGCATTTCACATAGGCTGTACAAGCAAGTTGTTCAAATCCATTGATGTATTGCCATTCAATTTGATGACCTTTTCAAAACCTGAACATTTAAGGCCAACCGATTTTTTTATTTTTTTGGGCTTTTTTTGTCTAGTTGCATTGACACTGCAGAAAGGGTAATGTGGCACAAAGACCTGCTATGCATAGATAGATTAGATAAAATCACATTGTCATTCCATAATGGAGGCATAGTAAATCCTAGACTTAAAATCTTTCATAGTTTTGAGTGTTGTAAGTCTTCTCTCAATTTTTTTTCTCATATACTTACATCTGTGTGTGGTCATTTGTTTTTGCCACCTCAGCCAAAGCTTTGTCAGCATGAGCAGAACTTCTTTAGATCAAACTGTATGTAACTAGTCTTGATGATTCCCTAAGCACTGATTGTTGAACCAATGGGCTTTATGCACAACTTGACTACTTCCTGAGCTTAAGCCAGCTGCTTTGTGTCCTGTCTTTCATTATTGGATGAACTGATTAATCCAGGTGTGTCTGACCTCTGTAAATGGCCAGACACACCTGGATTAATAAGTTTGTCCAGTAATGTAAGACAGGACACAAAGCAACTGGCTTAAATTCAGAAAGTAGTTGAATTGTGCATAAAGCCCATTTCTGCACATGTTAAGAGTGGGTGGTTTTGAACATCAATCAAATTAATATAATGCATATAAAGCATTGCAACATAATTTAGACTCCTTTCCTAACAACCAGCTGGCTGGTACAGTATGTCCTCAAGCTTTCCTGGTACTAATCGTCTTACAGTTCAACATTAAAAGTCTATACTGATCATGCTGATCTTCCTCTGGTGATGTTTTCCTCACTTCTAATTCAGTACCCTGTGGAGCACCCAGACAAGTTCCTCAAGTTTGGAATGACCCCTTCCAAGGGTGTGCTGTTCTACGGTCCCCCTGGCTGTGGTAAAACTCTTTTGGCCAAAGCCATCGCCAATGAGTGCCAGGCAAATTTCATCTCCATCAAAGGTCCTGAGCTGCTCACCATGTGGTTTGGAGAATCTGAGGCCAATGTCAGAGAGATCTTTGACAAGGTAAGAGTTATTTTAAGGTGTCTGCTGTTTGATGCAAAGTGGGATTAAGTTTGAATTGTATTTCCTCTGTCATCTCTAAAAGTTCTTAAAGCTGATTAAACTCTAAAAAAGTGATTATATATTGTTTTAACACTATATTGTGGCTTGTGCTTCCAGGCTCGTCAGGCTGCCCCTTGCGTTCTCTTCTTTGATGAGCTGGACTCCATAGCCAAGGCGCGTGGTGGCAACGTGGGAGACGGTGGTGGAGCAGCTGACCGTGTCATCAACCAGATTCTGACTGAGATGGATGGCATGTCGAGTAAGAAGAATGTCTTCATCATCGGCGCCACAAACAGACCAGACATCATCGACCCCGCCATCCTCAGACCTGGCCGTCTCGATCAGCTCATCTACATCCCCCTGCCCGACGAGAAGAGCAGGATCAGCATCCTGAAGGCCAACCTACGCAAGAGTCCCATCAGCAAGGTGAGTGTTTTATCGTACTATCCACGCCACAGACACGTCCATGTCTGGGACAGTGTCTGCTGCAGGATGGTTTGTTCAGAGCTAAAAGTTTTAATTTAAGGTTTATGTTTTAATTTTCCATCTGTTTTTAGTATCATCTGAGCAGTGTTGTTTTTGGCAGCCATATTAGTTTTAGTCTAAATTTGGCAGGAATTCATATTGGTTTTAGTAGCTCTTTGATCATTTCAATATGATAGTCCAGTTTTAGAAGGCAAAAACTTAAAGGTTTTAGTCTAGTTTTTTAGTTTTAGCAACCCAAAACTCCCCAGTCATTTAACACCAGAATGGTGTTTTGAAATCTGCGTGTTCACTTGCTGTCAAAAGAAATCATGAAGCTGTGCTAGTCCCTCAGTTTTCCTGAAATAGATTTTGAAAATTCATAAAATGTACTTCCACTTATCTGGGGTTGGGTGGTGGGCGCAGCACCCTGAGCAGGGAAGCAGAGAATTCCCTTTCCCCGGTCACATTAGCGAGCTGATCTGGGGGGATCCCAAGGTGCTCTCAGGCAAGCTGAGAAGTGTAATCCTTCCACCGTGTCCTTGGCTTTCCCGAGGTCTCCCCTCGATGTGGAGCAGCAGCAGCTCTACTCTGAGCGCCTCCCTGAAGACTGAGCTGCTCACCCTATTTCTAAGGGAGAGCCCGGCCACACTGCAGAGGAAACTCACTTTGGCCGCTTGTATTTAGTAGCCGATGTAAAGAACTGAGGTTAAAATGCTGATCTTAAGCAGTGGAAGAGGACTGCAGTGGAGTTTTATTAAGGGAAAAAGAAATGAAGGTGGAACTACAGTAGGACTGCTGCAGCAGACTCGTGAAAGTAGGCAGAATGAGGAGAAAAAACAACTCTGCAGCATGTGTGGAGACCATATGTATTGCTGTGACTTCTAAATGGTGTAAAGCTTAAAATATTCTTGCATTCATATAACTTCTGCCATGTAGTTTGGTTGTTCTCTATCACTTCAGGTTTATCTACCTTCCTGTGGTTTTGCGCAAACTGAAAGTTTATATTTAGTCTCTGTGGCTACAATTACTGTACTTTATGTAAAACATTATTTGATAGTATTATTATAGCTGTAGAATTCAGAAGGGGCCGCAGTGCTGGACACAAAAGGCAGAAATGTCTGACAGACCACCCACTAACGGTTTCATCCATTCTCATCTTGTCAACGAAAACTTGTACGTCCTGTCATGGTTTTGTCTAAGAGGCATGCTCGTCACCATCTTATCGTTATGAAAAAACGGTTGTCGATTTTAAAATGAGTTCATCGTCATTGACAAAAACACAGTTGAGTAAAAATACACAATGCTTTTATGTTGTGTTTTCAATTTCACTCAGTCATTCCTGGAATTCTGTTAGAAGAATCCTTAATGAAAGCCTTTTAACTTAAATATTTTTTAGATTTAAAACATGAATTTAAAATGCTTATAAGTTTAGAAATAATGATTAATGGTGACATGTGGAATTTAGTATCATTTCCCTTAACCTTTTCATTTTGCTTTTGTTTGAAAGGATGTGGACTTGGACTTCCTGGCTAAGATGACAAATGGCTTCTCTGGAGCTGATCTCACAGAGATCTGCCAGCGAGCATGTAAACTGGCCATCAGAGAGAGCATTGAAAACGAGATCCGCAGAGAGAGGGAGAGGCAAACCAACCCGTCAGCTATGGTCAGTACTCATTCTGTCCGTCCCCTGATGATATTTTCAAATCTGGATGAGCATTTGCTTGCTGTCATTACAGTTTGTCATGTTTATGATAGTCTTTTTTTTTTTTATCCCTGCTCATAGGAAGTGGAGGAGGATGACCCTGTGCCAGAGATCAGGAAGGACCACTTTGAAGAAGCAATGCGATTTGCTCGTCGCTCTGTCAGTGATAATGACATTCGCAAATATGAGATGTTTGCTCAGACACTGCAGCAGAGCCGTGGCTTCGGCAGCTTCAGGTACACCTGCCATTTAATGTTTGAGTGTTGGTAGCTATGAGTACAAATATTTTTGTCCTTAAGAAAAAATAAGAGCAGCAATGGTTGATCAAAGAAAGGGCATATCAAAATGTTTAAAAGCTTTAGTCTTGAAATTAAAAATTACCTTTGGACAAAAAAAAAAACATCTATTATCATAAATAATTAAATACTCTTCTTTTGGTGAAAGGAAAAATGGAGAGGAGAAAAAAATTAAAAACATGGTTTTGCTTTCTCTTCTGTCAGGTTTCCCTCCAGTGCTGCAGGTGGCAGCGGTCCAAGTCATGGCTCAGGTGGAGCTGGCACTGGTCCAGTGTTCAATGAAGATAATGATGATGACCTGTATGGATAAACGTACGCTGCCCCACAGTGGTCAGTACTGGGATCACACCTGTACAAATTCTCATCAGATTCCACATTTTTAGGACTTTGTGCTTCTTTCATGTGTTTTTTTTTTTCTTTTTTTCTCTTTTTTTGGTTCTTTTTGTATGATTTCCCATGGAGAAAGCATGTAGCCGCTTGGTTTGCCCTGACTTTGATGTGGGTGGGATAATGGGATGTTGGAAATGTGAGTGACTGATGCAAAATGTTTTTTTCTCCTCGGAAGGGTTGGCAATTTCTTTTTGAGTGGCCTCATTCACAGTATATCACAAACATGAATGGCTATATTGATGGGATTCTGTGCTAGACTCTGAAAGAAAACCAGAAACATTGTTGATGACTTACTCTCTTTTTTTTCTTTTTTAAAATAAACAGTAGCATAAAATGTATTACAAATTTGTCAAGGTTATGTTGTTGAAAATAAAATCTCACCAAATGGAGTTTGTTTGAACTTGTTTATTGATGAGTCAGCAGAGTCAGACTTTCATATTTTACTGGGACTTGCATTAGATATACACTAAGTATAGATAGATTTTCAACTAAATCACTGGCTTTGGGATGAAACTGAAAATATGGAGAAATGTTTGGGGTTTTCTGTAATATTTTGGATGAACTCTGAACAAGAAGCACCTTTTGATGTTTCTGGGTTTAAAGATAGTTCTCTCCTTGGCTACATCACACAACTCTTGATTTGACAAAAGACATTTTTTTCTAATCATTCTGATGACCAACTTTTCATGCATTTAATTACCAGATTTACGTTCCATTTACTGTGTGCATCCCAGTGTATTTGACATCCATCTTCAAAACGCGTCTCATATTCTCAGTAAGGATCATGGAAGGGGAAATGAGGATGCTGTGCATCTCTCCACACTCTTTTGCCATCTTTCTGTTGAGTTGAAAGGGAAAGAAATCTCATCTTACACTTTAACACTCCATTGATATTCTAGGCTGAGAGTCATGCTCAGTAGGCTGTAAAGAAGCAAAGGTTGTAATTTATGAAGCATCAGAATTACCGTCTTACCTCAACTGTTGGAACAATGAAACGCATATTTTGGTTGAAGGAGTCAATCAATTTCATGTCCCCTTGCGATAAGGAAAAATCATACACCTTCAGGTTTTCCTGGATCCTGGAGGGTGTCACACTTTTAGGGATGCACACCACTCCCCTCTGAATGTGCCACCTGTGGTGTGATGACATGTTGCTCGTCTTGATGTGATTCAAACGTAGAACAGCTAAAGAACCAGACTTTTGGTTTGTTTCGTTTGAGAGATTTCATATCTTACCTGAGAATCACCTGGGCGGTAGATTTCTGGTATTTCTGGGCGATGCCTTCCAGTCGGGGATCCTGCAGCAGACTAGGCTCATCAGGAGATGCCCAGGGTCTATCTCCACTTCCCAGAGGACTGTAAGCTGTCACACACACTGCCTTAGACCTGAAACACAAGTGTGAGCACTGTGTCAGGAGGGATGGGATTGTAATGATTCTGTTCAGAGGGTAAAAGTGTTGATTTGATCAAACAGGCGTTGCACTCACCGACAGTGTGACAGCAGGTCTGCCTGAGACAAATAAGGGTGGCATTCCACCTGACGGCATCATTATCAGTTTTTATTGTAGTATTCCTGACAGAATATAATTTTTAGTTTTAAGAATCACCGTTCGGATAGTTGTACCTGGTTCATGACGGGTTTGTGTCTGGCTATGCTGATGATGTCATCCACCTGCCTGGCGTTGAAGTTGGACAGTCCAATAGCCTTGACAAGGCCTTTATCTACAAGGCTCTCCATGGCCATCCATGTATCTTTGTAGTGCGTATCAGAGTAACAGATACTTCCATCGTCTCGCCGAGGCATCAGCTCCTTCCCCCGCCTGAAACGTGCACATACGGGTTTAATAACGTGATACAACGTTTTATTTTCATGCAGATTTTATGTTGCATATGGCCACTCACTGAAAGGCCATGGGCCAGTGCATGAGGTAAAGGTCCAGGTAGGACAGGCCGAGGTGAGCCAGACTTGTCCTGCATGTCTCTTCTACATCTTCCGGGTCGTGTTTGGTGTTCCACAGTTTGGAAGTCACAAACACATCTTCACGGCGTAGAGTCTGAGTGTGAGAGAGCAGCAGGTACACAAACATCTGATGCATCAAACCGCCTTGCCCCAATCTGAGTTATTTGGTCCAGAGTCTGGATTAAATTGAATGCACCCAAATCTTCCCTTCATCTTTTGCTTACTGGGAGAACTTTGAAACCAAATCGCCGCTTTTCTTCTGACTCTGACCTTTACCGATATGTTAATGTTAAACCCAACACTGGCGGACAAGATTAACCCTTTCTCAGGAGTTATTCTTCTTCTTCACTTGCTTAAATTAATATTTCAATTACTTCAATGTTTTAGTTTTAGTTCTATACCTTATCAGATGTCCAGTGAACAGTAACCTTTTAATGTGACGACTTTATTGTAGAGAGCACAGCTTCAAATTTCTTGAACAACTAAATGGACGTTGAGATTGTGTCGTGTGCAGTTGTGTTTTTAATGTTTAACATTGACCTGTATCTGTCCTGACTCAGACCTTTAGTGGGCACCGCTTATTGGAGGAAAACTGCAGAAAATTAAGCTGTTTCTCACCTTCCCTGCTCCAACCCACAGAGCTAAAGCCTCTCCAACCTCCTGCTCATTGCCGTAAGCAGCAGCGCAGTCGATGTGCCTGTACCCGCAGTCTAAAGCTGCCAGCACTGCCTGCTTCACCTGGCAATGCACACACAAGATATGCATACACTTTACACCATCCAGAACCGCAGCTGGGGTTAATCAACAAGACCCGTGGGAGTGATGATCGCTTTACCTGTCCTGGAGCACTCTTCCATGTGCCAAGTCCAATCACAGGCATCCTTTGCCCTGATGAGAGATTCACACAAGTGCTCATGTTTCCACTTCGAGGACCTGACGATGACAGAGACGTCTGTGAAGTCTTCACTTGCAGACTCCTGTGGAAGTGGGTGCAGTGGCCGTCCAGTCATCGTGACTAAGTCCTAATACTCTGTTACTGATTATCACTCGCAGCAGGATTCATTAACTCTGCTCCAAGTCAGGGGTCGGGTACACGGAGAATATATCCTACATGCAAAAAGCAGCATCCATCACACATGCAGGCAGCAGATTAAACATTTGGGGAGGTTCTTAATGTTTTTCCACCATCTGAGCAGAACTTTTCAGTAGATGTGCTAAACTCTCTATGAACCCAAGCGTAGAGCCAGGAATGGCTGATGCGGCTATATGCCATTAGTCACAGTGCCATGTTACCGGAGCAGATCCCAGGCATCCTCCTAATGGTTCACTGATTGTCAGCTTTATATGTACCATGTGGTGTACAAACTTTGCTCACGAAGCACAACAGCTGCTTCACATGATCGGTGCCTCCTAACAAGAATCTCCTGAGCTGACGGCCTCCTGACCCGGCTGCAGACTCCAGAGTGGGATTCACTAATAATCCTCATACACAGTCGACATTAAGCATAAAGCAGATAAGGAGTATTTTTGTCAGTCATGTCATTGTACCTGGGATCCTTTTGCCAGACGTCCAGCAGAGTTGTGTGTTCCTCTAAATTTCAGAAAGTTGAGGTCAAAGTCTGTCTCTGTTTATCTGTAACACACTGATGGGAAAATGCTTAAAAATCAACAAAGCCAGAGTTGAACATGGATACCAGAGTCACCCAGGAGAAAATAAGATGCAACAATTCCCCTTCACATAATCATAGCAGTGCTCCAGCTTGTGGTGTATGAAAAGTGCAATAATCTATTCGGCTTTTTAAAAAAGTCTCCCGTGTTCTGTAGCTATATTGAATACATTCACTAGCCACGTTGTCAGGTAACCCTTGCCTTGCTATTAATGGGTTGAACTCCCTTTTATCTTCAGAAGCATGGATGAAATTGTGATTTCAGAGGTGGCGGGGGGTGGCGGGGGGGGCAGAAGTGTTTTTCATATAAGTAATCTTTCAGCCTACTGTGCCTTCTAGTGTTTCTTTTAGTTTTCCAATGCTACTTTTAAGCCTAGTTTTCCTCGTCTTGATGTGACTGGTTGTAAAGCGTGTAATCAAACATTATCACCCAACTCTCAGTTTTACCATAATCAACTTCACACATATTTAGGAACAATTTTGCTTATTTATGGAATATTATCATTTACATAGCACCACCCACTGGTAGGAAAGTCAAACTGGCATTACATTCGGGAAGAAATTGAATAAAATGTCCATCATTCAGTGCAAGTCTGGCTTCAATATAACTTGAATAGGAAACTGTACCTGGACAGTTTGCTTGTATCATCTGACAAAACATATAGATACTGGTGTTTAAACTTTGAAAGCTCTGATGTAAATGATCGTCACTCTGACATTTATCTCAATGCTTTATCTGAAGACAACCATGTTTATTCTTTCAAGCAAACCTCTGAGCCTCCAGCCTTTTCTCCTCCAGTTTGTCCTCCTCTCCCTTCTCCAGCCCCTTCTTCATCTTCTTCAGCTCTCCCTTCTCCAACCTCTTCTCCATCATCTCCTGCAGCTTCTGCTCTCACTCCTCCAGAATTTCCTTCTCTTTCTCCTGCATCTTTACTATCCTTATTGATCCTTATTGACTAAAAGAATAATAAAGTGAATTTGACGTTTAACATTGACATTTGACATCGTCCATAGCATAGTTGCAACAGGTGGTTGATGTCTGAGATTTTGGTCCATATTGACATGATTGTACAACACAGTTGTTGCAAATTTGTCTGCTGCACATTTATGCTGAGAATCTTTTGTTCTACCACATCCCAAAGGTGCTCTATTGCACTGGTTCCCAAACTTTCTGAGCCGCGACCCCCAAGATGACATTTATTGGTGTTCGTGACCCTCCTTTCCACCTTGACAATTGTATATCAGATGGGTCATCATGCAGGATCCTGTAAATATAAAGCTGGAAAATTATAAGTTTTCATAAATAAGGAAATTAATGTGGATTATACATTAAAAATTTAAAAACATTCTTCTTCAATGGTTTAATTTTGACAGCCATGATAAAAATATAAAATTTATTAGATATATATAGGTTATATATATATTTCACAATTTTCTTGCGACCCCTGAAATGACCTCATGAAGTGAGATCATTTGAGATCAAAGTGAAATAAAATGAGATCAGTATTGTATCTCTGAACAGTTCTCTGGTAACTAATTGGATTATTGAACCATATTAAGCTTTACACATTTATGGTAATGTATTTTCTCAGGACATCACGTGTTTTTTATGCATGTTGTAACTAAAGCCTATAGATGAATGCATCGCAGTGAGAAATACAAAATTCCCACTGAAAAGCTGAAATTAGTTGAGCAGAAGTGGCATGAATGGCAATCACTTCATTACCTTCCTCCAAAGATTACAACACAAGAAGTATGATTAATTGAATGAACATTAAATGATCTCAAAGTTTCCAGACAGCTGGAATTTAAGCATCAGCTCATCACAAATACTTTCTAAATGACTGAGATGTTAAGCGCTCACGAAGAACTGCTGGAAATGACCAGAGAACCTTGTATGCAAGGACAAGAAATTAGAAAATTTAACATGTCTGATGAGTTATTATGCACTTATCAATACATAAACTTGTGATACATCATATTAAAGCCATGTTGTGTGTACTTGATACAGAAAAGACAATAAATTCATCTTCACACATTTGGTTTATTTATTCCTTGTTGAAAAGTTAATAAATACTGTATTGTAAAATGCAGATAAGCAGTGACAGGAAGTCTTTCAGCAGCAGGAGCTCATATACTGTACCCTCTGCTTGTAGCCGCACTTCAGTGTCCTCTGAGGCTTCGAGAGGCAGGACAGACAGTCATACACTCAGACCACTTCTTCAAGTCTCTTCTATCATGTCATTGTGTCATTTACTTTTTTTTGTCTGGCTATTTTACAACACAAAAAGTGCGTTTATCATTCATGACATATTTCATTTCTACATACAAACCTTATGTATAACCTATAAGGACTGTCCGCATAACTGATGCTCATACATCTTATAATTGCTGTAACCACAAGAGGAAGAATTGTGGAAGTTTCAGAGCCGCTGCAGTGTTAACAGAACCTGTTTCCTAAACTGAGGTCTCTACTGGCTGTACATATGAGAAGTTCAAAGTAGAAGTGTTAGAGAAGCTGAAGCCATTATCAAATCACAAAGATTCCATGAAACCCAAAAGCAGACACCAGTGGGGTTTTATTTTTTGGCACTGCTCACATTAGCACCGAGACATGGCCTTCAAATGCCAAAAGAGAAAGCAGAACATACAGAACAACGCTGGGTTTATCAGAGGAACATCATATGTTTCTTTTTGGATAACATAGCCATGCTTACATTCCTCTGGGAAATCCAACCTGAATTTTATGGCACTTCACAAAAGGTACACCTCAGTCTTACTTGAAAACGCCTCATTAAAAACATCCTTGCTCGCATACAAACTACACTTTCAATTGCTTATTTCTGGGTTGTTTTTTTTCTGAAATTACCATCTGGTAATAACTAACACAGCATAGAGCATCTGCTTTTGTGCACTCATAATGGCTGTTTGTATATATTACAGTGTGACCTGTGTGTGTTCACATATGTGGTGTGACACCGGGCTAAGGCACCAAAATATTCCTTGAACAATGAGCCAGGCTATGACAGCCAAACAGCTCAGAATGGAAAGCACCCATAGTACATGCAGACTGCAAACGGTGTGATTGTCATCTCCAGATTTTCCAATGCAGCTGAGATATTCTAATACTGATTGTAATGCAAGAAGTAAATTGTGACATTACAAAAGTGTATTTATTTTGGGGTAGACGTTTCATATTAAAACCACCTGCAGCCTTTGAGCACGATGCTTTTTTACACTGAGAGCATGATTAACATCAGGAGCCGTCTTAAAACCAGAGTTTGCACTGGACACACTGAAGCTGCTGGTACACTCAAGGTAAAAACAAAGATCTTTCTTTCTTGTTTTTTTTTTAAATATTTGCAAAAGAAAAAAATTGGAAAAAAAAGGTCTCTTTTAAAAAATACTTCACGTTCCACCCTATCACAAAAGACATGGATCAGAGAGTAGGAGAGCTTATAAAACCACTGACAAATCTATAAAAAACAGTTAAGAAAGGAGGGTCCGGTAAAAGCCACATGTTGTGCTGAGAGCATCCTCAGGAGCCGCTCCACACTCCGACCCATGTGTGTGTGTGTGTGTATGCGTGTCTGGACCAAAAGACAAAAACATTTTTTATAAAGTAAATACCTGTAGTGCCTAACATGTTGCCGTTCTTCATTCCCACACTGTGAAGTCCCTACAAGCCCCCAGTGCCTTTAAAACACTGTTTGCTGATGCAGGACATATATAGAAGTAGATGGAGTGTCACAAGTATTTTTCTTTCGCGGGTTGGGGGGGATTCCATGTGTGTCTTCCTACGATTGTGGGAGGTGCTGCCTGATAATCTCTCTGGACTGAGGGGGGATCCTGTCGGGAAAACGGACAGAAAACTCCACGATGAGGTCACCGCGCTGCGACGGGTTCTTCGGGAACGGGAGGCCCTCCCCTCTGAGTCGCTTCACCGTCCCTGGCTTGATAATGTCATGGCAGGGGAGCGAGATGACTCGGTTTTCCAGCGTGGGAATACTAACAGTGCAGCCGCACAATGCCTGGAGAGGAGAGGGAATAGAAAGGGTTAATATGTTCAGAGTGGATGAAATGCCAAAGCCATGAATATCTCAGTGACTTAATGTTTCCATGAAGCAAAGCTGGAGTTTATCTTCCCCGCAGTATGCCATCACAGGGCAGTCTTTGTTGTGTTTTCTATATGGTATGTGTGTTAATGTGTGTGAGAAAAAGAGTGTATTCCCTTCTTTAGGCCACAGCATGGCCAGGTTTGGAGAGCTGCCATTGGAACAGGAACATTAGGAAAACATGACTTGGCCTCGGAAAAGTTTTCAGGTCTTTGTGTTCATGCCTGTACGTGTGTGTGTGTGCCTCTGTGGAAGTGTGTCAGCATTGCACAGGAGACTAATTTTAGCAAAGGTCTCATATCTGGGACTAATGAAGTGAGGCAGGAATCGGCTGAGCTCGTAAATAGTTGGAGGGCTTGTCAGATCCACAAACTAAGGCGCACACACACACACACACAGGCGCACACAGCCTCACCTCCTTATCACAATGTCCAATGAATCCAGCCAGAGTGCTAAACTACACAGACCTGTGGTTATCATGACTTCACAGGCTTCCCAGGGAGCATCATTCACCACATTTGCTCTGAACAGAAACTGCAGCTTAAACACACAACTGAATAAATAGGCTCAGAAATAACAGGCTTTTCTAACCGAGTGGGCAGCTAGTCCAAACTAAAATCACTACACTTAATACAACTGGGGAATAAATACCATGAATGTGTTAAGAAAGAGATAGAGGGCCATTGTGGTCATAAAGTGGAAAGATTGAAGTCAACAAAATGGGAAAGGCAAGAAAACTACAGACGAGATCAAATAAGAATGCATGAAAATTGAAATCAGAAAAGGCATTGTGAAGAACAGACATGTTTGCGGTTAGCATCCATGTTGCTGCCTCATGATCTCTGATGTTCCTCTTAACTCTTTTATTCCTTTGCTAACACGATTCATCTTTGTCTTGCACTGATTTTCAGCAGTTAGGAATACTGCTAACAATAGTTTCAGCTGTTTGAGACCCTTGAAACAAACAGTTGGACTTAGGAAGCTCTGAGCTAATTTCACCATGCTACTAATACTAAAATGTTTATTATTGGTTTATCATTTATTACTATAATTTTAATTGTTTTATAATCAGCAGTAAACACAAAATACAGCTGAAACTTTATCTGTATGGATACTCAGCATATGTATCAATGTAAAAAAAAAGCATAAATCTGGAATTAATGATGCTGCATGATGGGATAAAGGGTCAAATATGAATAATGGTCTGGGAACCATCTATTTCTAATTTTTATTGTGCCAATTCAAAAACACTCATCTAATCTAGAGTATAAAGGAAAACTTAGATATGTTAGTATAAATATCAGGGAATTGTTAGAATTGAGCTTGTTATGCATTGGAAGAAATCTTTATGAGTTATTGTCACTGAGAGTTCTTAAGTCACTGACAATGATTACTGCAAAACTGATGCATTTCTGTAGGTTATAACCGTGGCACAGCTAATTATCAAACGTAGAGGGACTGGTTATCTCTGTGTTCATAAAACTGCTGCTGGTTTTGACTTCGGGTAAAATGATAGCTTTAAAATGGTGACATACTGTAACTGTTTCCTCAAACCAGTTAATAAGCCCTTTTCTTATAACCCGGGCTCTATTCCTAAATTCTGGTTTAATTAAGAGAGAAATATGAAAAAGATGTCATAGCCCACAATTTGTGTTAAAAAGAAGATACATAAACTACATTTAATTACAACCTGTTGTTTCCATTCATCACTATACAGTCATGCTATGACCCAGAGTTCAGAGCAAGGTTTTGAGGATTTTAAAGGTCTGAAATTACTTATTCAGTACATATTTGTAGGAGTGCACCTTTTTTGTTAAACTCAATTTGAAGTAATGTTTCACATCTGTCTAGTTTCATGGCTGCATCTTACAGAGTTGCAACGCAACTGCATAAAATCTGTCTGACAAACTCAGACGTACTATCTGAATGAGCATTTTCCACAGAGCGCGGTGGTTCTGCTGTAGTTCCACTGCAGTACCACCAGGGCCACATTTTGCCACAACAATACACAGAAAACGTACGCCGACATGCTTATAAAAGGTTCATATCATTGTAATGTGTGTGTGCTTCACTTAAAGCTGTACTTTAACCTCACTGCACCATAAATACGTTTCTGTATGGAGTAAGTGGGCTGGATACCAAGACAGTCTAATAATCTTGAAAAAGGTTTGATGAGGTATTTTATTAAGGATACCACTGTTGCTAAACTTTAAAGCTATATCTAATTCAAGGCAGCCTTTTTAATAGATAGTGGAACATTAATTTTTCCACTAATACCACTGACTTTGACTCCACCAGGACTACATGATGTAATAGTGCTTTAGCCTGAATTTGCACTTCCTTACCTATAAGACCCCATCCATGTCGTTTTGTCGCTGCCAAGTGTTCTTGTATGAGTGTTACTGGATGTTCTTGTCTGGTCTGGTGGGCTTTTTAGACATACAGGGATGTAAATGTGGACTGCTGAAGTTCAGTCGAGCAGAACAGCTGCTTCAGAGGCCAAAGTTTTCCAGCCATGACATCAGTGTCCTTTTACCAAGCACATTCAATAAGGTGTGACTTAGCCTCAGACTGCTCATCCTCTTGCTATGAACACTTCCATTGACTGACACGAGCCTCACACACGGAGACAGGTTGCCATGACGCTCCACACACACCGCCAGCTGATCGGAGGACCCGCTGATTGCATAAGCCTCGGCTCAGACAACAATGCCATAGAGACTGACACAAACAAACACGCACCTTTTTCTTGCTATATTTCTACGATCATATGCTAGATGTGCCATACTCTGATGACAACTATAATATTTCCTTTTCCTTTTAGTCCCCGCTCAATATAACTGTCCTCAGTAGCCTGTCTTGTTAATACTGACAGAGGCAACAGGATTGATACACAATAGCTGCTAAAAATGCATGTGTGGCCTCGTTTCTAGAGATTCAACATCTACAGTAATTTGCCTGATGGCAGAGGTGGAACTGTCAAAAGCTATCAGTTTAGCCTTTTTACCCCAACAGCTACAGATGGCACATACTTGACTTTAGATGTGGGTTTTGTAGCTGAACCGAGAGGCTTTACAATTAATCTAGCTTAGATGATAGGAGAAGAATCATAATGCCACACAGAGCTTTCCAAAAGATCCTGCTATAGTTTGGTTTAGAGAAAGCAGCGTGTCAGATCGGATCGTTTTTATTCCTCCTGAATGCCATCACAGTGAAAAAAAACTGTCGCTGAAGGAGTCTCTGAGGAGTTTTTCAGCATGGTTAAGCCGTTCTTGCAGCACTACACTGACATGCAGCCTGGAACAAACCTCAGACAGAAACAAAACGGAGCAAGCAAATGGCTAGGGAAGAATCCATTCCATCAAAATATGACAAAGTAATTACATCTCCCATAATATGCTTTAGCAATCCACTTCTATGTTTGGAGCTTAGAATAAGAGTTTTTAGCTAATGGAAACACTGAGGATATATCATCTGTTGGTTCATGCTACATTTTCAAAGATGTTATGGGCTCAGTTGAATTCAGCATAATTAGAATAGAGCCAGTTCCTTTAAAGATCCAGTATAATGCAACCCAGCGTCATTTGTGCTGCTTTCTCTGCAGTATTTAGCATCACATCTTCAGAGACAGCGGAGCAGAGAGGAGCAGCGCAATATGAGCTCCTATTTGCTTTGGAAACTGAATCATCTGACCCACTTCCCTAATATTCCCCAGACACCCCCCTCCACATCTCCCCTTCTCGCCCCCATCTCGTCTTCAGCTGCATCAGACTTAAGTCTCTTATCTGGCTGTGAGAGTGGAGGGTCTAGCAGCAGGAGTTCTGTGCAGGTTTGATTAAGTACGCTGTCCCTGTTAATCTGACTCAACACAAACTGATGTGCTCCATTCTCCGAGTATCACTGTGTGTGGATAATGGTGTTCCAGTGCATTACCTTTGTGATGTTTTCCACAGGCAGTGCAGCTTTTATATGAAACTTGATCAAAACCGGCTTGATCCCAGTGCAAAAAACTCCCAACACCCAGGACTCTGTCATTGGTATGATCATTTAGAGTGCAGGCTAGTGATTGGCAAAGCTATCAGAAGCATGAAAGCCGGACTGCACCCGCTGCCCTCATACCACCGGGGAAGCTAATTAAATGTCCTGACAATCATAATAATAGCAGCTTGGATCGACACCACTGTTCCACTCCGATCCATCTTTAACTGAGAGCCTTTGCGAATATGCTTGAAGATGCAGTTTTGTGCACTTGCGTGCGTGTTTATGGCTGTGTGGAGCTTGATGTTGGTGTGCTGGCTTGTGTGTTGATGTATATGATTTCATACTGCAGACAGAACAAGTGAGGATGGTGGCTCAGAGTCTGTCACACAAGGACACCACATTCCTGCTGCCTCTCTCACACCAGAGTGGCAGAAGCTGTGCTTCTACTAATCCTGCCTTCAAGCAACAGTATATAGAAACGCACCCACTCAGATCATTACCTTACCTTTAAATCACAGCCATAGCTCTCTACCCGACTGACTGATTGCTCAGTTCAAGTGATGATAATGACATGAAATAAGAAGCAGAAGACTTTTCTTTCTAGTTTTCTTGGCCTTCTTCTGAATCTGCAGCCCCGTGAATGAATGAATGAACTTCCTGACTTTTCCCATTTTAGCACCGGAAGTTAGCTACACTGTAGGCTACCATAAAGTTTCAGTCCAAACAGATGGGAAGCTGGAGATTTTTGGAAACAGCCAGAGAAGTAAGTAAAGCACTGATGGTAAATAACGTTTATTAAAATCGGTGTGTGATTTTATGTTTTTAACTTTTATGTGTAGATCAAGAGTCATTGCATGTTCGATGTGTGGACACGAGGTACCAAATCCGTTTCTGCAAAGCAAAGCTATGAGACAGTGCTGATGTCT
>JAVQJG010058301.1:0-12618 GCA_036024015.1 Craterocephalus amniculus | reverse complement strand
AAGAATTACATCAAGAATAAAGTAATATTTTTGTTGATAAAATTAAGAATATCGCATGTAAAAAAATAAACCACAGTCATATCAGGATTATTATTATAATTATATTTCTAATTTTAAAGTTAAATTACATCAGTTTTTTTACAAGTAGTTGTGCTGACATCCTTAGAATGAAATTTTATCTTCTCAAAAAAAGATTAATGATTTTGTCATATTTAATTTTAATTTATAATCACATTAACATAAGAACAGATACTTTTAATAAATTCTGCTTCTCATGAGGCTTTATTCTCATTCACTGTTTGTTTCCAACATGATGGTTTTTTTTTTTATCTCTGGGTGGAAAAAGTAAAACTCTTGTTCATAACGGATTTATCATTGTTTTTGTTGTTAATTTCCAAGTGAAACAGAAATTTAAAGACTCCTGAGTGATTAAATGCATCGTGTTGCATTCAGATGTCTGCTGCTGAGTGGAAGCCAGCCTGCAGAGGGACACAACCTGCATTTTTTGTTTTGTACAGCCTGTTAAAGTTGGTGTGGTTTGAATCTTTCTAACTTTTTAAAGTATAGAACAATGTAAGTTTAAGGAAACAAGGCAACTTTAAGTTTAGATTTATTAAATAAAATGAGGAATCTGGACATTATTTAGTCTCTGGCTCTAATAAATGGTTTATATGGAGTAGAAATGCACACAAATCTGGTAGTTTCCTTCAGGATTTCAGTTTAAACAACTGTGGTTTCTTTTCAGAATTGAATTGCGTTTTTAAAAAAAAACAAACTTGTTTACATGTTTGTGTCTTGTTATATTTTACACTGAATCGGGAAACAAAGAAAAATGGTGAATCTGAATTTTAAAAAATCAAAAGAATCCAGATTTTCATGAATGACTTTTAAATTTTTTTTGTTTGCTTGAAACTTTGGTTTGGAATTTTCCTCCTTTTTTCAACATTAGGAAAACCTTCAGGGGTCTGAAAAGTCAGGATTTTCCCACATGGCTCTGGTTGTCAAGAATAATGAGTGCTGGAGGGGGGTGAATGAAAGCATGACAGGTAGAGATGCTTATCAGCACCTGCTGACCTCCAGGCTTCCTGCGGTCAGTCAGGCCGTGATGGAAACGCAACCACCTCCGGTAACGACTCACGATTCACTGATAACAGACTCTCAGATAAGACACACACACTTTTCCACACAGAAACAGCAACGTCGCCCCTGAAGCGTGGACTCCTTCCTGAGAGGATCGGGCACAATGAGTCAGACGGGGGTGGGGGGTACATAAAACCTCTCCTGAGAGGAAAAACTGTAAATAAATATTAAGACACAAATAACATCCATAATGAGAAGCACAACAGTCAAAACAAGCTGAAAATTATCTTTTAGGTATGTCTACGTGGTAAAAAATAATTTCATTTTTTTGATCAAATTAATTCTCCTTTAATGTATCCACATATGTTATTTTTTTAAATGTATGAATACAATGTTCTGACAATGTGCCAATAAATAACCATCACCTCACCGATTAACTGTGTATTTTATTTGTCTGCCTACACCAGGGATGTCAAACATACGGCGCCTGGGCCAAAACCGGCCTGCCAGCAGGTCCAATCTCGCCCAATCTGAATTTGGTCAAAGCTATTCCAATCAAAATATAAAATACAGAATTTGTTATTTAATTAATTTGTTAATTAATTTGGTATTTGTTATTTGTTATTTATTTATTTATTTTTTGATCCGTTAGTTGTAATACTTGTGTGATTAAGCAAATATATAAAATGAAGTAAATATGTAAATGAATATAAAAGAAAAATTGAATACAAAATAATATTAAAAAGGTTTTATCTCAAGCAAATTATAAATAAAAACTGTCAAATTTAAAAATGAGAAAATTAAATTTATTGTATGCAAATATATATTTGTTTAAAGATTATAACGTTTTATTGTTTTATTCACTGTATATAAAACATATTAAACACAAAAAAAATATTTAAATGAATTGAATGCCAATGTGCAACTGAAGCAAAATATGGATATTGCATCTTTGGGAGAAGATTCAGGTTGTTCATAGTGTTTTCAAAGCGTTTAGACCATTAAACAAGGTGATTTGTGTTTCTTTACACTAAAACAAAGGGGAAAATGTAGGTTTTCATTATTTTGAGAATATTATCAATTTACTGGTCCGCCCCACCGCGTATCAAATTGAGCCGCACATGGCCCCTTAACTAAATGAGTTTGACACCCCTGGTCTAGACTGTTCATATTAGGAAGAGGATGTAAAAGTCACAAAACCACCAGATGTGACGACTGTAAAAATTTAAACAGCCAATAATGCTGAAAAAAACCCAGCTGGTTTGGCTTAAAGTCAGTTTTACTCATTAAGCGAGTAAAGACATTAAAAATTAGTTTTAAAAAGTTACTTTTTGCATTTTAGGACCACTTTACCAATGATAGTAATCAGTTAGTTAATTTCTTAACCTTAACTTTTTAATATTTATTTACATGTGGCATTGTTGTATATCTGTTATTATGGTTCCCCTCGTCACAAATATTTAAGACCCTGGACTCAAACCATAAATATTAAAACAACCAAAGTTCTTAATACCCAAAATGTATAACAAACATATATTTTATGAACTTTTTTGTTGCTGTTGATCTATTTTTGTATTTTGCTTTGAATGCATAATTTTTAAGACGTGGTGCAGCTCTGCAGGTCACGTCATGTGACATCATGTCCAGTCTGACCCAGCGTGCAGGAAAACCAGTAAACGTGACTGGAATCAGAAACCCACGCTTCCCTTCCCGATCCTCCTCTGCTGTTTTGTTTCTCATCCAAACTTACATGTCATTATAGTAAACAAAGAGACCAGTGTTGGTGGAAAAAAACAGTGACTTCATGTTTGATCACCTCCAGGGGAACCTCAAAACTTGAACTTTTAATTTTTGATATTTATTTTACGTTACTGTCAGACATTTATCTTAAATCACTTCAGAAGTTGCAATCTGAGTGTGACTAAGCTGTTGTTGTTTTTCCTCCAAGGATGTTTAATTACAGATTGGTTGACCAGTGAATGTCTAAACTTAGTTTATTTTGTGTCAGTAACATGCCCTGCAGTGTGGATCTGAAGCTTTTCCTAGCAGCTAACTGTGGGAAACGAAATCCAGAGTCTATAATTATCCCATGTTTGGAAATTCCGCCGTGTTTTCTGATGTGTGTGGAAATATCCAATTATCTGTGTGGGTTAATTACACCTGAGAATAAACCATTAACTGATCCCTTCTGGAACGGCGCCTTCTGATTGGTCAGTAAGCGGAGGGGTTTGTATAAATAGCAGCTGAGGACGGTGAACCAGCAGAACCGACAAGGAGACTCAGAAACCTGAACTGAAGAGAGATACAGCAGCTCTTCCTCTTCCTGCCTCTTCATCCTCTCCGTCAGACACGATGCTGCGCGGCAACGCTCTCCTCCTCTTCCTCCTCCTGGCGCTTAGCTCCGCCTTCAGCTTCGAGCTGCTGCCGGAAGAGGTCGCTCCCCGCCGGGCACGATTCTCCGCAAACAGCCCATGTGAGTCCCGGTCCTGGTTGTCTCTCGTTTTCTACAGACTAACTTTAAGTGGTCAGGACAATATGCAGTAAATAAAATATAACTGTTCATTTTCTGCACAGATGAATCAGCCGATTATTGATAAAATAGCCTATACTTTAATTAATTAATGCACAAATAGTGATTTCCATTCAGTATAAAAATGGAAGCTATAATAGTCCAAATAAATTTCAAGAATCAAGAAAAAGTTTCTAATCTTTATAATGTCACAGGTATGCTTCTATAGAAGTTAAATATCTAAATGTTGTATTAGACAGAAGTACAGAAAACAGTGTTCCAACTTTAAGTCTGAAATTGTGTAGATCTTTGTTGAAGATGGAAATAATCAGGGAATATGATGGAAAATGAATGACATGAGTTGATGAAGTCTTTCTATTCTCTGTTTCTTTTGTTTTTTTTGTTGGAATGTTTTGCATTATTTATATTGAAATTTCAGGTTATTTATTTATTTTATGGATTGTATAGGAAAGGCAAATATAAGCTTTTGCTTAAGCCTATTCCCTTTTCAGTTACAGAAAATAGCTAATAATAATAATTGAAAGGTGGCAATTATGTTTATGTTAATGACATTGTAACTGAAATAAAAGTTATTAATTCATAAATTCAAAAGTTGCAATTCTCCAAATGATGAAAAGTTACATTATTTTAAAAGAAAAATAACAATTTACTGAAGAATATTCAATTGACCAGATATTCAGTTAATTTAATAGCGTGTTGTTTACTTTTATGCTCACGGACTGATCTTCAGTATAGCATCTATAATTAAAACATTTTATAAATTAAAGTGAGCATTCATTTAATAATATAAAGTGTATTTTATTATACACTGTATTATTATATTATTATATCATATATCTTTATCAGTTTGGAGGTTTGTGCTCAGGTGCTCTTGTGCTGCAAATATTTTCTTCTCATGGTCACACGTCCAAATAAACATGAGCATGTCTGAATGTGTTGCAGCTGATGTGGCCAGATGTTTGAGTGAAGCTGTGGGAGTGGGCTGTGGATTCTTCTCCTGCCTGGAAAACTCCACCTGTGACACAGACGGGATGCACGAGCTCTGTGAACTGTTCCTCCACACCGCTGCCAGCTTCAACACAGAGGTGAGTCCGTCCACCGGGCTGACCGTCGACCTTCCAACGCCCACGCAGATGCAACAACACCCACCTGCATGACCTCTGTGTTTGCTCCTCAGGGCAAAACCTTTGTGAAGAAGAGTCTGCACTGCATTTCTCAGGGAATCTCCAGCAAAGTTTTCCAAACTATTCGCAGATGCAACATCTTCCAGAGGATGATTGCTGAGGTTTGTACACTCAGAAAAGCTGAAATTCAACATTAACAGGAGCTTTATCCTGGATCAATGTAGCATGCAGTAATCTGCTCATGCATGTAACATTTATACATCTCTAAAGTCACAAATATACTTAGATATTCTTCATGATACAATTAACAAAACACAAGGCTAAAGGGGGAATTTGCATTTATATTAAAGATTAGTTTTAGTTTAAAAACCTTTACACCCTAAGCAGATAAATCTTTACTGCCTCCCACCCATGAATTCAGTTAGCTGCAGGCAGTTCTGCATTTTGTTCAAGCTATGGCCTCATTATATTAGCATTTTCCTCAATTCATTATTCCTATCCTTTATGTGTTTCATAAGCTAGTTTCAGCCTGACCAAATTATAATGATTTTACCTACAAATTGATAGATTTACCTCAACTATTGTTGATTAATCTGCATGATTACTTATTAATCATGATGTTCAAAATGTAAAAGAAGTATGCCATTGTTATTAATTCAGTTTCATTAAAGGTGCAAGAGGAGTGTTACACCAGTATGGACATCTGCACCGTGGCTCGCACCAACCCCGACTCCATCGGGGAGGTGGTGCAGGTGCCAACTCACTTCCCCAACAGGTGAAGACTGATGGTTCTACTTCTGCACATTGGCTCAAACATGACGCCTCGAACACTGAAATTGGTTTGAAAATGTGCAGCAGCTTTTACAAAAATAACTAACTTGTCATTGTAAGTTTGGCCAGTAGTTTTCACTGTTTTACAGCTTTTCTTGGCAACACAAAGCCACCAAACGAATTGAAGCTGCTGTAAATTGTCTACTTCGCTGGCTACGGTTATGTCATTTAAAAAAAATTCAGAATCAATAATTCAGAATTAAATAATTTGGAATTATGATGTTCTCCTTCTGGTTTACATGGAAATATCAATTATGAATGAAGCTTTACATGGAAAACACGTTTTCTTAAATCCGCTTTAAATCCAGGGGCTGGCAAGGGCTCTGATTGGTTGGATGGTGGAAGTGACGTACCGTACGTACATCTGTCGGAAGTTAAAAACTCTCCTTGCTGCTTCGTTTCTTTTCATCAACAACATGAGAAAACGTCGTAATAAGAAGCATTTTTGCTCGCTGTGTCCAAGTCAGATGTTAACTTAGAGCGGAATGAAGGTTTACATGATAAAGGATAAGAGAGGAATTATCTGATTCTGGATTAAAAGTGGAATAAACCAGAATTAACTTTCATTCAGAATTAACATCTGCATAGGGAATTAAGTGTTTCCATGCTCACTTTTCACCTGTTTAAAGCAGAATTAACTTTAATTCTGAATTAAAGAGGAATTTAAACTCTCATGTACCCGTGGCCATTGTTGCTGTAGGCTATTTGTGTTTGTTTTTATTTATTATTTTTGTTCATTTTTATTTATCTTTAGAGTATGTTTTTATCCTCTGTCCTCTGCTCAAACTGCAGGTACTACAGCACCCTGCTGCAGACCCTGCAGACCTGCGATGAGCAGACCGTGGAGGCCGTGAGGGTCGGCATCGTGGCCCGCCTCACCCCCGATATGGAGACTTTCCTCCAGCTCATCCAGAACAAACCCTGCACCCCCAGCTCCGGCTCCGCCGCCCACAGCAACCCCGCCAACTGGAGGAACATGCCCGTGTTCAACATCCAACCCGGTTTCAGAGGCAGAGACCCCACCCACCTGTTCGCCAGGAAGAGATCTGTGGACAACCAGGAGAGGGAGGAAGAAGATAAAACTCACGAGTAGAAGACACGCTGTGAAAGAAACACACACGCCACCATGAATGTTGATTCCACACGTGCACACTGACACACCTGCAGCTGCAGAGCTTTAGATGGAAACACGAGTCCAACCACTGATTACCTGACCTGAAAATCCTTCTTTAAATATTTTAAAAGCTTTAACTTTGATTATGATTGATATTTATTTTCTTAAAGTAATTTATGAGGCCATCTTGAAGGTTTATTTAAATTAGACGGAGGAGTTTGAAGATGCTTTGACGCTGGCCGTGGAGCTCTTTAACTCCTCTTTGCTGACCTGGGACCACTTTATAAGCTGTATGATGAGGTGGAACCAGAATCTGGAGCCAACTGGGCTGGTGTTGTTTGAAAAATAAATGCTGTGATATGAGCAAAGAGTCTGACGGATCTATTTCTTCTCAGGTTGCTGACATCTTACATTTGCTGGCTAAAAAACATGACAGCAAGTCTGCAAGCTTTTTAAAAAATGAATGACACCTTATAAACATAGATATGTAATTAATGAAACTATAGATTCAGGTTTTTTAAACATCACATTAGCATAAGAAACTGATCAATATTTACTACACAAAATAAATGTCACTAGAGTCATATGTCAAATAAAAACCAGCAAACGTAGAAGCTGTTTCTTTAGTTCATGTTATTGTTTTTTCGATGGATCCACCTCGTTTCCATCAGCTGGGTGAAATGTCAAGCGAAAAAGAATCAGTATCGATATTGCTAATACTGCCTGGATTTACTTGGTATCGGATATTTGGGAAGATTGACCCAAATATCAATAATTTTGATACCAAGGCTAGAATCGTTATCAATTGATACCAATGTAATGAAATCTATACTTTTCTTGTAGAGCACTTTGGGGGCAAAAAGCCAACAAACATGAATGAAAGCCAAATCAAACTTTATTTATGTAATTTAATACTTTTCATTAAAAGCATTACAAAGTAGCCAAATAAGTTTCTAAATAAAATAATAAATAAATTTTTCCCACTTATATGAGATAAATAGGAATGTTATTTTTAAAATATTCTTGCACTGTTAATGCTATTTCATATTGTTTGCAACAAAAATGATTCCATTTAATTTTTTATATTCTTCCAAATAGGGTAGTGATTAAAGATGTTTTACTGACAAAAAAAACTTTATGTGTTTAATTATGATCATAACTATGATTTATTGTTATATGCAAAATCATTCAATGATTGTGATATTCAAAGCAAAAAAGTAGCAATATCCATATTTGTTTTGTCGACACATGCTCTGGATTTACTCGGTATCGGATCAATACCAAAATTTGCTGTATCGCCCAGGCTTAAACATACTAAAGTATTTTTTAACAGGTTCTTGAAAGCTGTGTCAAAGATACACATGTAAGCTGAATTTGTGGAATATTTTTCTCCTGAAACGGCCTGAAAATTCAGTTGATAATTAGAAATTAAAAGAAATTATTTATATTACTTTTTATTTTTGTTCAGCACTCAGAAAACAGGAAACTTAAAATATTTAGTCTCCGTAAATGGCGCCATCTGCTGGTCAAACTGAGTGTAGCCATGTTTGGATGATCTGAAGATGATCTGATTCTTCTTCTCCTCGTTGTTGATCATTTCTATTTCATTCATCCTTCATTGTAAAATTCAGCTCTGCTTTTAATCTGTTTGGCAGATTTTAGAGCAGACGGCTGCCATATACAGTATCAGCACCTGTTAAGAAGTTGTGGTTCTCCAGACCCAAGCCCACCTTTATAACCACTAGTGTGCTATATTTTATATTTTATATCAAACATAATTGATGAAATAAAACAAATCAAGGTAATTTATTCATTTATTTATTTTTCAACATAGTTCCACATCATGTTTCACAGCAGAACCTTTCAAATCTGAATCCACTCCGCTCCTACCGTGATGGTTAAACTAACTGGAAACCAGTCCGAAGGCAGATTTGAGCAGGTCTGCTGATGAACAGCGACACACAGTCATCTCACCGTCAGCATGCCCTTTCACTAGAAGCCAACACCTGTCCACGACAGACCCCACGACACAGGAATGATACATTCACCGTTAACCAGGGATCACGTCTGTTTACCCCCACGGAGGAACAGCAAAGACACCGAAGATGGAGAAAGCACACACAACGGGGGACTTCGGGAACAAACATGCAGGTCTGTGTTGGATGATGCCGAGTTTGTTCAGCACAGAACGGGACGGAAACGCCGGTCTGAGGAAATATTCCTTAAAAGAAGTCAGGGAAATCCAGGAATATGACAACCACATAGCATCACCTTTTAAAACAACACCACTAAAACTGTTTTTTTTATGTGACAAATCTGAAACTGTAGCAGCAAAAAGTCCTTTCGTGAGAGGTTTAAAGAGTCTTTCCACCCAAATTACTAAACTTTCCCTTTTGCCACCTTCAGAGGAATTTAACATGGTTGTTCACAGTTAGTTCAGACAAGGGATGCATCGGTACCAATACCATCTCTATGTTCACCTCTCATCATATTTGTACCTTTTATCTGTATCATTCAGATCCATATCTCCATATATTAGTACTTGTCTACTGCACCTTATGCTCTGTAGCACAACCTATTTGTAGCAATCCATTACACCATAAGCTATATAAATATATTAAAATCTGCACCTTATATTTATGTATTATGTATTATATCCAAATACTAAAAAAAAGTATATATCCATATACTAAAAGTGTTAAAAAAAGCATGAACAATAAAGTTATTATTCATGCTGTACTAAAATAAATCCTAGAAGCTGACTTTGAACATGTAGGTGAGAGTGAAATACCACCAACCGGGCCAGAAGCCTGGTCATTGTGCAGGACTGGGACCTAAATGTTGAAAACCGCATGAAGGGAATCTTAAAGTCAGACTATCACTTTAAGAATATATCAAGGTTAAAAGCTCTGACCTGGAAAAACCAGTCAGGTCTTTCCATTGGTCCCTGTCCATCAGAGGGAGAATTCAAGGTAGGTATACTAATTATCAAGTAATTCATTAATCGATAGTTGTTTAATCTTATCGATTGATGATCAATTAATTGATAAGTGGCAATTTTCAGAGAAACTGAATTTCCCTATGAATCAAAAGGTTCCTTTATACAAAAATGCAAATCATTTTCGTTAATAAAAGATGTATCCTTAACAGCAGAAACACATATACAAATGGAACAATGCAAACATAAATACTATTTATTATTATAATGAGTATTAGTATTATTATAAATGTAATTTAATATAGTGAATTAAATTATTTTGTCTATGGTCAGAGGACAGCTTTTCTTGTGGTCCCACATGTGCTTCAAGGGCTTCTGGCATCAAGCGCCCTCATGTGGACTGGCAAGGAATTACAGGCTCAAAACGATTTATTTTAATCAAGTAATTTCTTACCAATGATTAATTGATGATCGATTAATTGTTTGCATCCCTACTTCAAAGTTCTGTTACTGGTCTATAAAGCTCTATCCGGACTCATTATGAACCCATCAGACCCCTCAGGTCACCTGGATCGGTTCCCATCTCAGCTCCCAGGAAGCCTCTGATCAGCTGATCTGGTTTGGATGATCTAACCATAACGAGGACCACAAACAGCTTTATTTGCACTGAAGGAGGAAAAAGGGTTTTTTTAAAATTTGGGTGAAGCAACCCTTTATACATGGCTTTTCGTTTGTTTAACTGAAATCAGATATTTCATACAATTCAATTGTTTAAGTTTTAAACAAAAACACACAAATAGACAGAGAGGAGGGATGAAAGAAGCAGAGCAGCAAAGCTTCAGTGAAGGTTTGGAAGAAGAGGTGGGCTCCATGGAGAGAGGCACAACATTTGAGAAAGGCCTTTGAGTGTAGCGGGGAGCAGCAGCAAAGACACGAAGGGCCGAGAGACGCTGAGGAGACCCAGACAATGAGCAGAGGAAGAAAAAAGGAAGTTTAAACCCTCCATGATGAGCTCAATGCCACAAGACGGATACAGACACAAGAGAAGAAGAAGAGAGGAAGCATTCAGACAAAAAGACTCAGAAGTCTCCGCTGTAAAAAGCAGAAAATGTAAACTTCTTTTCACTTTTAGAAATGTAGCTGCTGAAGTTACCAGTTTGGACTAAACTACTATTTTCTTATTGTTTTTTTTCTATGGCCTTGTTATTCTTGCAAGTTGCAGCAAAAGGCTTAAACCTCACAAACCTTCAGGGAGATTAAAAAAAAAAAAAATCTCACCTGGGAACAGGAGAGCGATCCAGTGCAAAAAAATCAAACAAATAAATAAATAGATAAAAAAATATATAAAGAGGATTCCTGTGATGACCAAAACCTCTAAAACTCACAGCTTTATAAGAAGGATGCTAAAGGAGTCTTGAAGCATTAAAACAACGAACACCTGATTTTCTGAAAATATTTTTTTGTTTGCTATGTAAAACAGTCTCATGATTACAAGAAAAAGATTCATAGTTATTCATAAATGGCTGTTTTCATATTGATGGATGAGGCTGTTTACAAAAAAAAAATCGAATATCGATATTTTAAAATAGTTTCTTTTGTTGAAAGGTCTATCTTTTTTCAAATTAAATGTAAATTTTTTCCTGGTCTTCATTTTTCTTCTTCTCTGGTTTGTTTCTGCTCAACACTGCCACCTTGGTGGTTTCAGGTGGTATTACTCAGTCTTCTGTATCGAGTAACAGATGTGCAAGAACTCGCACCAAAACGCACCAAATCGCATGGAAATGGACAAAACTGTTCATCTTCTGTGTCAAGCATAAAACGGCCTTTAAGGTCTTTGCAGATTTTTCACTATATGCAGAAAATGGATTAATACCACCGAAAACCTGAGGGGCAGCACTGAGCAGAAGCAAAGCAGAGAAGAAGAGAACTGGAAGGAAAAATGTAAAAGAAGAATGAAGACGAGGTCAAAAACCACAGATATACACGAACCTCAGAACCAAGCGAGACTTTTTGGGCAAATGTGCTTCAGTTTCCTGCATCCTCCTATAAATTACAGCATAAGAAAAGCAAGCTTTACTCCACATGTGGACTGTGAGCTTTAAAAAGGGGGCAAGATCAAAACAAACCGAAAAAGAAGGGCATAACATGAAGGTTGGCGATGGTGCAAGCCTTTTGCAGCTTTTAGCACATGTGTTTGTGTTTACATGTGAGAAACAGCTCAGGATGGTCCAGCTGTGATTTACAGAGCTTCATCACGTCCGACTTTTCCGTAAAAATCAGCCTTTTTACCTACAAACTCCCGAAAGCTCCTCCTGGAGCCCTAAACGAAGCTTTCTGTACATCTACAGCTCCTCTGGTATAAAACTGCATTTAACTGTTAAACTCCACCAGGTTTTAATACTCAGAAGCATCAAAATAACCACTTATATGATATTTAGCTTCATTTGTGTTCAATTAACTCTCTAAAAATGAGGACTAGGATATTATTTCAGCCATGTTCTAAATAAAAAGGAGCGGTTATTCAGGATTCTGAGTAAAAAGCTGGTGGGTCTGTGCTGAGGTTTTACATGAGGACGTTGGCCCGTGTGTCTGGCAGCCGCAGCCCCACCAGCCCACCGCCAACCAGCACAGAGGACGCCAGCAGGATGGGGATCGCCTTGGTGATTCCAACCAGGGAGCCGAAGATCAGGTTTCCCAGCACCGCTGCCAGCTTACACATGGCGTTGCAGAAGCCAAACCCTGTTCCCCTGGGGACAGAGACAAAGAAGACGCTGTCAGAAGGTGTGGAAGGTATAGGTATACATCGATGTCAAATCAATGCATTGGTCAGTTGTCCGTGTAACTTGTGTGAAGGTGACTCTGATCAAAACAACAGGTGTCCGGCTGATTAGGTAGTTACTTGTACACAGACTATTATGAGAGGTGACATTATAACTTGATATCCCGGGTTCAGGAATAGCAATGACAGTAAGCAGAAGAAGATATCAACCAATTGTGTGAA
>JAVQJG010058281.1:0-11476 GCA_036024015.1 Craterocephalus amniculus | reverse complement strand
ATCACTAAAAGCACCTAGATCATCATTTAAACTTTCTTTATTAATGAGCTCTGGCATTAACATTTAGTTTAAAAGAAAATATTTTCAAAATAAAAGTGTGTTTGATAGCTGGTTACTCTGTCGATTTTTTTGTCCGATATTAGGATTTTGGATCGATATCATTGAATGTCCTTGAATGTAATCGATACAGATCGATGTATTGTCCCACCTCTATTTTTTACTAGAATAACGTGGTATTTTTACTAGAATAAAGTCTTGTTTTCACTAAAATAAAGTGGTATTTTTATGAGCGTTTAAACCAGCTGTTTTAGAGGAAGAAAGTTATAGAAATGGCTGCTTTTCTGAAGGGAAACCTGGCTGGAACCGTCAACGTCCGGATCGCGGCTCTGATGATCCCGTGTACTGTGCTTTATCCTGATACCGGTGATAAAGCGATGCTGATGGGCCAAAATGTCCCGTTTCTCCTGGTGTGTGGAGTCATGCTGCCGGCTGCGGCTGACGGTGTCTGACCTGCAGCAGCTGGGCTCGTGTCGGACTGGAACCTGCAGCAGGTGATGCTTCGTGGCTCCGGGCTGAAGTTTCTGCGGCTCAGTCAAGCGCTGGATGAATCCTGCCACCAGCTGAGGCTCATCCAGCGCTGACATCCAGCAGCAGATTAAAGAGCTGCTCATGAAACAAGTACAGCTGCAGCACCACACGCTTAATAATTCATGTCTACAGAGGCGTTCGCTGCTTTCTGTTTGTAGAAAACAACAAACTATCAGCTTTGTTCCGACTGCACACGATTCACTGAAACTCTGCGTCAGCAACACAGCCAGGCATTATCTCCTGTCAGCACCACCTTTATGTTTCCACAAAGCACGTCTCACACATGCCGCCATGTTTTCCACTAAGCGTCTGAGAACTCACACATCTGCAGGAAGATCCTCCCCTTCTGTTACAGAAAAGAACAAATTCTTCATAGTAATTCAGATAACAGGAGACTGGAAAAAGTCATAATAAATGTAAACTTTACAGATGTACACATGAAAAAAGACCAGTTGGGAGAACAAAGTTTTAATTGGTGGTAAATCAGAGGGTGAGGACATGAAAAAGGTCAAAAACAGCTAGATTTAAATAGATGATAAAATAATATGAAACTAAAAGATATAAAACAACAAACGAGGCTTCCTGACATGAAAATAGATTATTTATCATGGAGAGGTTTATCATATGGTTTGTGATGTGCTAAAAATACCAGCTTTAGTATCAGATTAGTCTGACTTCATCTTAAACCAGCTCAGTCCTGCAGGTTTTCCATGTATCTCTGCTCCAACACACCTGACTCAAATTATGGACACGCCTGTCTTGATCTTTTCTCCAACTTTTTAAGCTTTTATTTTGTGTTAAAACTATTTTATAACTTCAATAAATACAAACAAAACCTTGTGTATTCACTTGCTTTTTAACATCATGTTCAAACGTTCGGCCAGAAAAATCGTTCGTGCTTCTTTTTCTACGGTTCTTACTGGAAGTTTTAAATTCTCCTTCATTCAGCTTTATTTGTAAAGCGTCATTTCAGACGATGTTGTCTGAGGACGGTTTGAGCCAATCAGCTGTCACCAGTCAGCCTTCATACAAGCCATTTTATAAATAGCCAAACAGTTAACAGGTAAATATTGCTTTGTTTACACAAACATCCAGATAAAAACAAGTTAATCCACATCTTGTTAACACATCAACTGAGAATTATTTTAGTGCACGTTGATGCAGGTTTTACATTATAAAGTACTTTAACCTGTCAGCCTGCATGTGTGCTGTATTTCCTGTGCGTAGTGTATTTGTGCACGTCTCAGGGAGAGCAGGTGGAAATGAGCTCAGAGCTCCAATCTGGTCCAAAGCAGATTTTTCTCTGTGTTTAATGCTGCTGCACATGCTCTCTGCTCAGTACACGGACTCAAACGTGTGGCTTTGCAGCTGCTACCGTCCTGTTGGTGTAAAGATGTTAGTTGTATTTACAACCTGGAAGCAGAAGCATCATTAACAGGACGACAGCTTCAGCTTGTGTTCTACACCCCATCCCCGCCACACTCCTCCTCCTGTGCATGTATGGAGGCACGTCTGCAGTTTGATTCCATCTGTGAAGCTTTATTCAATTCAGCTTTATTATGACGGTGCTAATTCACATCATCATAATCATGTCAGGGAACTTTACACGCCAATCAGGTAAAGCCAATTCAGAGAAAATAGTGAAGGAAAACTGACAGATTGAATCAAATCTGCCGTGTTTAACACCTCGGTGCAAAAACTCGATCTCAGTTACCAGGTAACTAAACTCAGTCATTGTTATTTACACTGACCGAACAGTAAAGAGGAAGTTAAAGAACAAAACCACAAGATGACAAAATATGAACACTGCCAAAGTTCTTCAGACAAAACACGGTGCAGGAACTCCGACTAAACTCTGGTTCCCATGAGCCTCAGCAGCAGTTACTATGGAGACTGCTCCATCAGAGCCGTGATAGCATAGTCAGTGTTGGCGTGTCAGAAAGCAGAGCATCATGTGATGTGACGGAGATGACGAGGCTTCGACTACAATTATCACCCGGAATATAAATAGCCCGATGCACGCCGAAGCTGTGAACTCCTCACATGTCAGAAAAGTTCTTCCCCAATCTGCATGTTTTATCCTCTGCAGTGCGTTAGCTGATGATTTAACATCCCAAATAAAACAAACTATAAAATCAGAAAGAGAGAGAGGAGCTGGCTCTGATACGGCAAATTGTTTCATCACAACAGTCTTACCAAAGGTAAACCACTGCTGATGCCAAATATTTCATCCAAGTCTGAGCGAAGATTTGGTCAAATTGAAAAATACCAAATATTCATTCATTCAGTGTGGGCAGCATTTCAATGAGGAGTTGTACAGATTAGCTTTACCCAAGGCTCTCAGCCCCCTGTTGTTCAGCATTTATACATGGAGTTCACCAAGGCTCTGTGTTGGGCCCCCTGTTGTTCAGAATAGCTGTCACTTCCATGAAAGAACAAAATATCTGGTTAGAATGAATAAATATGCCGATGACACCAAACTCTATGTTATTGTCTGACTCTGGGAAACAGAAAAAACTTTGGATGTACCAAAAAAGATTTTCAGCTAAATGAAAAAATCTGCAACTGTTGTCTTTGTAGCCACAGATTAGTATCCAGCTTCAGTCAACCATGTCAAATTTCATAAAACGTATGAAGGGAACCACTTAGTCTGCCCTCCATCACCTTCAGAATCCATCAGGATCAAGGATCTGTTGTCCTTGCTGGACCTGGAAAAACTGGTCCAGGCTTTCATCTTAGTTGGATTATTGGAACAGGTTCTTGACAGGTCTGCTGAAAACCTGCAGCTGAATCCAGAACACTGGCGATCCAGTTTTTACTAAAACCAGCAAAGTGGGCCACATCAGTCCACTTCTAAGGTCTTTCCACTGGTTCCTGGTCAATCAGAGGAGAGAATCTGAAGTTCTGGTGCTGATCTATAAAGCCCCGGTTTAGGACCTCCGGACTCAACATGAACCCAGCAAACCCCCCAGGTCATCTGGATCTGGTCTCTGATCAGGTCCAGAGTCAGAACCAGACTTGGTGAAGCTGCTTTCAGCATCTATGCTGCACAGGTCTGGAACAACCTGCTAGGAAGTCTCAGATCAGCAGAAGACTCAGTTTACTTAGACCCTCCTATGCACCCCAATCCTGCACTTCCTTCTCTGGCTCCCGGTAAGTGTTAGGACTTAATCAAAGATCTGCCTCTACACTTTTTAGCCTGTTCATGGAAATGCACCCCCATTTCTTAAAGAACTCCTTCAGTTCCCTAAAAGTACCAGAAACCTCCGCTCCTCAGACTGCCACCTACTCAGCACCCCCAGGACCAAACGGAGGACAATTGGAGACAAAGCCTTTCAGGCAGTGGCTCCACAGATGTGGAATGCTCTTCCCGCCAACCCGAGGGCCTCTCAAAATGTGGGCACTTTTAAAAAACTTTACAAACTTTTTTATTTAAAAAAGCCTACCAGTAATGTTTTAGTCTGTTTCACTCATTCACTAATTAGGCTCCTATTAGTACAGTTTTTGTTGCACTGTGTTTTATCTATTTTTACCTTGTAGCACTTTGAGATCTGTTTTTTTTTTAATGCAAAGTGCTCTACAAATAAAATGTATTATTATTATTTACAAAGTTTTATCTGGAAGTCCACATCTGGACCCGAAGTCCACATCTGGACTGCTTCTTTTCAGCTTGAAATTACATTTTTAATCTGCCGTCCTTCCTTAATCTTGATTTTAGATTATTTGCCAAGTAAAGCAGCTGGAACTTCCCTGAACATTGAAGGTGCTCTATAAATAAACTGGTCTTGCCTAAAACCAGCGGATCGATCTGGATATCTCGGAGTCATTGTGGACTCATAATTACCTCATCTGTGAGCCCCGAGGAGTGATAGCTGGGTGCTGGTTGTGTTTATGAACAACAAAAATGCTCCTCCCAGAAAAAACATGTGGTTTTGGAACATTTACATGTGAAACATGAGGTTTACGTGTGTTCCACATGTGAATTTCATGTGTTTTTTTCTATAAGGTGCTCAGGCAGCTGGGTGCGAGCTGGAGGAGTCCAGTGTGTTTCATTAATCTGCTGGGAAGGTAAAATAGAGCCCCGTGGATGATTTGTGGTCCTCTCACGTCTGTACAGTAGAAAAAGAAAAAATAAACGAATGCACAAGCCAGCAGTCTCACCAGACGAAGAAGCAGAATTATTCCCACCTTTTCCAGAATGAATTCTATGTCTAATTTGCCCGTATCTCATGAAAACATGGGGGTTTGGAGCTGAATTCTCCGGGAATCCTGCCCAGGGTTAGTGGCCTGCATAATGAAGACTTTATGATGGATGCTATTATTCTGACTGATGCAATAAACTCCCATCGACACAATAAACTGACTCAGTGTCAACAGAACATTCACCCTTCAGTCTGAATAAAAACCTCCTGAAATGCGGGATTTCTCCTGCTCTATCAGGCAGGGCCGTGATTGGTGCAGCCTACAAAATGAGCATTCAGGTGCGTTAAAGTAGGGCTGCCTCCGAAACATGAAGGGCAGCGGTACATGAGGACCAGGGCTGGGAAACATGTAGATGCTGAAGTGTTAGGAGCCCAACACGGAGCCTTGGGGAGCTCCACATGGGCCCGTTTTGGACAGAGCTGGTTCTAGTTCTGGTTGGGAGCCAGACTTAGCACTGGTTCTTTGGTTTTTACCGCCCAAGCACCGGCTCCTGGTGTCAGAACTGGTTCTATCCTGACACCAACTCTTTCCTGGGCCAGAGTTGGAACTGGTTCATGTAGCGGGCTACCTGGCCACAGTGAAACATGCCGACACACCGGTCCAGCGTCTCCATACCAGGAAATTATTAACGAAAACAAAAACGGGTCGCAGTTTCTTTTATCCACTCAGTTATCTGCAGAAATCCAGAATAAACTGGTCAGGGCCCCCCCGACAAAGCTGGTCTCTGAGCTAAATACGTAGCATCGGGCAGCAGTTTAAGGAAGATTTACGGGACCAGAGTAGAAACTGGGACGCAGCGGAAATTGTTGATCCCCAAAATCAGCGTTATTTATTATATTCTGTAGTTGGAAACTGCTCTGCAAACTAAACACGCCACGCTTGGATAAAAGTGACTCAGTGATGCAGAACCAGCCCGATCTGAAAGTGGAAAACAAAACCGATTCTTTGGAAGCACCAGAGCTGAACCAGCTAAGCTCCTGCTCGGGCACCAGCTCTTCTCTGGTGGAAATGGGCTCATGGAGATGCTGAACTAAAAAGGGCCCAACACAGAGCCTTGGGGAACTCCATGTCATTGTTTGTTTGGGTCTGTAGTTATCAGCTGATACGATGATTCCACCGCTGTAGATGGTGGATCTTCACAATGCTTAGAGCCAAATTGTCTGACTGGCGAAGCTCTGTCCATGTTTCCATCTGAGAGACTCTGCCTCTCTTAAGTGACACTTTTATACCCAGTCATGCGACTGACTAGTTGCCTAGCAACCTAAGTAATTGCTTTTAATTTGTACCATTGCATTTTCAGCCTCTTGTCACTGCTGTTCCAACTTTTTACATCAGACTCACCGTCAGATAAAACAGTTTTTTTTCCTTCCCGTCTGCTGGTGGCTTGTTTGCAGCTGCTGGTTTTAACGATCACTGTGTGTTACTTTTGCAATCTTAACGAAAACAACCATCAGCAGGACGGCTGGAGCCTAAAAGCGAAGCAGGGAGGAGCATCGTAGAAACACTGAGACATCACACAGAGCTGCAGCTGCACAGAGCTCTGGATGGAAATGAAAACAATGCCTGTAGCTCGGAGAGCAGCCTTCTAACACCAAACCAGAAAACGAAGAAAATTTAAACGCTTCACAGAATTTCAGTCCATGAAAAATATCTCTGCTCTAAAATCTGATCAAATCTTTTCACATGAATCCCATTTATCCAGTCGGAGGAGAGGAACCCATCCCAGGGGAAAGACCGACTCTGTTCCCATGAAAACAGACAGAAAACCCATAAACTAATTTAAAAAGCAGCTGGTTCTGATGTAAAGTGATGCTTTCAGGTTGATGAAGTCAGGGCAGACGCTAACACAACAATGACCAAGTGTCAGAAGCAGAGCATCAGCTGATCCCTGGTGGACAGCAGGACCTCCGAGGATCAGCTGATGGCTCTGAGTGGAGACAAAACTGGAGAAATCTCCGTGAACAAACCTCAGAAAGCTGCAGACTCTTCCTCCGCTTTCACCTCCTCAGATGAAGAAAAAGCTCCAGAGAGGCAAACACATCCAAAAGTTTCCAGTTTCAGCTCAGACGGACTGAACTGAGATCAGCTCCGCACCGACGGATGCTCAGCCTCCTCAGCCTCCTCTTCATCATCCTCCTCCTCCTCCGGTGGCTGCTGGAAAGCCTCTACAGCCCCCGGTCCTCTCTCACAGCTTTATGGCAGGGGAAGCCTCACGCACGAGGAGGAGAGGAGAGGAGAGGAGAGGAGGGTGGGCTCTAGCACCCTCTGCAGGCTGAATGTAGGAAGTACAGAAAAAACACAGAACCCCCCCTCCCTAAAGGTGGAAAACCCAGAATGAGCTTAAACTGACAAAAGTAATAATATGTAAATCATGACATTGCTTTTGAATTTTTGCCAGATAAAAATGTTTTTAAAAAACAAGCAAAAAAAAAAAAAGAAACAAAAAAGAGAAATGAATCTGGGCTCCGTCCCTCGTCAGCTTATATGTAGCTGAACAATCATTTGAGGCCATCACTGCAATCAGCTGTTTTTTGGAACTCTCCATCAGATTTGTACACCTGTCCACAGGTATTCTGGCCCCTGCTCATCAGCAAAGATCAAGGACTCGATTAAAAAAAAATCAATTAAGTTGTAATAAAACATCATTTCCCTGAATTATTAATTTTTTCAGTCCCCAGTTTTTTTTATTTGCTTTTTCATTAATGGAAGAGGACGGATCATTCTGCTGACAACGGCAGAGTTCATGTCCACACAATTCACTCTCATGTGGTAATGACTGATAACTTGTTGAACTTTGTGTAAAAAAATAAATTGGTTTCACTTTTTTTTTTAATTACTCTTATCAATCCAGAAAAATATTAAATAAAAACAAGGTCAAAAGAAACCCTTGCATTTTTTCCCGACCAGTTTAATGCAGTGACTTTGTTTTAGTTTTCTACAGAGAGCTGTGTTGTTTAACGTATCCACAGACTTCAGCCTCCGGCAAAGTAGAAACGTGTCCCCAAACATGTTGGAAAACAAACGCCAGCTGCAAACCAGCTACCGGTTATGTCTGATTCCACGTCTGGCTGTGTAGATCATTTTTACCTATACAAGTGGCAAAATGCCCGAAGAAGAAAGAAGAGAAAAAAAGAAAACTCTTCATTAAATTAGTCGAAAACATATTTTTATTCCTTTATTAAAATTATTAAAATTTTAATTAATAATAAACTACAACCCTAACCGGTGGATAAATCCAGTTCACTTCCGGTGAAACTATTAACAACCTATAATTTAAAAGTCTTGAGCGGAAGTGCAACTTTGCTTCCAGCTTGACGAGGTAGATAAAAATCATCAAACGCGGAAGTTTTTAGAAGCAGCTGCAGGCACAAAGGGAAGAGTTCCATCTGGGCTTGTTTTTTTTTTACAACTTGAAACCGTATTTTCCAGGAGTTTGGACCGAACCGCGCGGTGAGTTGATTTCTAGACATTTAATAATTCGCACTTTGAGCCAACTTCCTGTTTGGGCGGATAAAAGTTGAGCAGATTTCCAGGCCACCATTAAAAAATGCTGCCAAGCCCCCGGACTGACGCCACGAGCCAGACTTTATTTAAAAATACTCATATTTTCCTTTCAGCTTATCTAAAACCCGCTTTATCTGATAGAATATTCCATAAACACCATTTTATTTATTATTAAATATCCGTCTCTTCTCATCGTCCCACCACACGTTTAATTTCTGTCGAACTTTTAAACTAAATAAGTTTAAGTTTGCTCCCGAAACTTCCTTAAAAGTTGATCTTATTAGTGAAATGAACTAATTCTGATGGGTAATATTCATACTGAACATCCTGAGCAGAAAACAGACGAACCAGATGAAAATCGTCGTGTTGACACGCCTCTGTGGTTGTTTATAACACAGAAATGACTAAATATTAGAGTTTCTGTGGGAAGTTTGTGTAGCTGGAGACGTTAAAAGATCCTCCACGTGGTTTTAAAGATGACCAGCAGGTCAGATGAGTTTAATCTGCCTCATCGGTGGTTACCTGGGACATGCACACCTGGCTGCTCTCTTTCACTTTCGCTGCCTGAGATTAGAAGTCCCCTTTTACATTTGTCTTCACATGAAAACCTAACAAACATGATGGGAGCTGCTTCTTTCTGTTGCTATACAGATCCTACTCGGGAAATGAGAATTTGCTGGAGAAGTTTCTATTCAGACAATTCAGCATAAAAGGTGAAACCAGCACGTTTTAGGTGCAGATCCAAGATGTCTGATATTTATTTATTGATCTCAAGCAATATTCTAATTTTCAGAGTTTTTAAATTTGAGGTTTTCTGAAGCTGCAAATCCTGATCAAAAATCTAAACAAAAACTGAAATGTATTGGTTTGCAGACTATTTGTCTATGTGTGTACATTTCATCTTTTAAATGAAGTAACAGAAATGCAGCACTTTCAGGATATTCTTATCTTCGGAGTAGTACCTGTAACTTAACTTCAAAGATAGATAAAATGTACATAAATACACAAATAGTATGCAAATCAATATATTTAATCTTTTATTTCTTTGTATTTTGCCGTTTAGGATTTGCAGCTTCAGAAAATTAAAAATAGCTTTAAATCAATAAAAATGGATTTTAAATACAAAAATGTTAGTACATAAAATGTATTTCTTCACTTTTGTGTTGAATTACCTGAATAAAACAACATTTCCAGAATATTCTGATTTTCCCAGCAGTACCTGCACATTTGCACATGTGATTTATTTACTGAGTGTAAACATTTCTGCATTAAAGAACGAGTTTAAACACCAAAATGTGAAATGCATGCAGTGTTTTTAGCTGACTGGTGCATGAGGGATGTGGAGCCTCCACGTTTCATAAACACATGGTGCGTTTGAGTGCTGGCGGAAAGCTGGGTCGTGGGAGTGACGGTGAAGTTTCTTTGCTCTGCTTTCAGCTCCATCATGGCCTCTGAAGTTTACTCCGCCACCACGGCTCCGAATCCCAAATCCTCCGTCTTCATGGTCCCGTCGGAGCATCTGGATTGGAAACGATTCATCCTGAAGGCAGCAGAAGTGGTGAGTTCAAAGACCCTGAGATGTGCCTGAACCCTGGGGCTTACCTGTCTGGCTACTAGTTTGTGGCTCTGCAAAGATGGCACGTCCTCTGCTGCCACTCGGCCCCCGGCGTTGGACAACGTCCCAGATTTAAAGCGGGGCTGGAACCTCACGTCCGCCTTCTGTTTTTACCCCATCGGTGCTTAACGATCTGTAGCTGGAAAACAGATAGACCATCATCGTGATGAAGATGATGATGATGTTGTGTCTGCTGTTCAGCGTCAGGATGCTGGGATATTTTAAACTGAATGAATCGGTACTAATGTAGAAATAAAAACTGGGGACTTAAATTATCAAGTAATTCATTAATCAATAGTTGTTTCATCTTAACTGATTAGAGGCAATTTTCCTCTGAATCAACAGGTTCCTTTCTATGAAAATGCAAATCATTTTCCTTAAGAAAAGATTTATTCTTAACAGCAGGAACACATGGAACAATGCAAACACAGATATTCTTAATATTTTTACTATTAGTATTATAAATTTAATAAGATAAATTATCATGAATATGGTCGAGGACAGCTTCAGGCGTCAAGCGCGCCCTCCTGTTGGCTGGCGAGGAATTATGGGCTCAAACTGTTAATTGCAATTTATTTTAATTCAGTCATTTCTTATCAATGATTAATTGATAATTAAATGTTTGCATGGCTAATAAAAACACTTTCAGGTTGCAGTAAACCCAACTTTCATCTCCAGTTTTCACCGAAGCTGCAGAAAAATCAGGACTTTTTGGTTAGAATAAAAAAAGGAGAACAAAAACACGTTGGGCATGAGAGATGCTGGACATTTATGAACATTTGTCCACAGGTTTTTATTCTCTCCATGGATCTGTGTAGGGCCCAGATCGTGCCGGGAAGCCTTTCTAGACGCTGCTGGTCAATGATCTGTCTCGTGCACCTCCAGGGTTGAAGTCACCTCCCATTATTGATCATTGGTTTTATTATGGGCTGGTTCGACTGGTTTCTCCGGACCAGAAGGCCTGACCCCTCTCTGACTGCATCTTCCTCTCCGAGCAGGAAGCTGCAGACTGGGAAGTGAAAGTGTTGCAGGTCTGCTGGTTTGTCAGCCGTCAGCAGATCTGAGCTTTTGCAACACTTTACTGCTGGGGGGTGGGGGTGGGGGGGCATCCTGACCTCTACCTCTGGTAGTTTGGGACCCAAAAAGGGGATGTGCAGGGAGGGGGCCGGTCTGCATCGTCCTGCAGGGCGACGGCGTGCAGGGACGCTGGAAATAAATAAACCAAATAAAGTATGGCTGGGTGATATGGCCAAAAAATAAAATCTCAGATTTTTAAAAACCAAATCCGATTTTCGATTTTAATCGATTTTCTTTAATCTTCCTGTCTTTTTCTTTCAAACAGATCACAAATATTAGGTTTTATGGGAAAACATGCTTTTATTTCAATCACCCATTCAGGAACTTTGAACCTAAATTAAAGAGCAGATATTTCAAGTTCTGAAACAAACTTGTAAAACAAGCTGGCAGGCCCTGCCACTGTAAACAATGAAAATATAACTTTCACGCATACAGTTGTACAGGTGAGGAAAGGCAACGTCGGCAAAATATTTCCGGCTAAGAAAATCT
>JAVQJG010058276.1:0-49295 GCA_036024015.1 Craterocephalus amniculus | reverse complement strand
AATTATGAAAGTTAAACCCCTTAGCGAAGAAAAAGCGTCACACAAAAGCTAAAAAAAAAAAATAGCCGCTATCGCTAACTAAGCTAGCCGGACGTGAAATCGGGTATAGTCCCTTTAACTTGCAGTGGTATCTTCGATGACGTCACTTCTTCAGAGTTCCTGTAATGGCTGTAAATAAACAACGGATCGCCACAAAAAGCAATTGAGCTTACAGAGGGATCGGACCAGCAATTCATAACAACTTGTTGGTGAAATGAAGGAATTTTGTGACAGAAATTGCCAAATTAATGGACTGGACAAGCTGGCCACATTCACTCGCATTATATTGGACGTAAGCTGATCGCGTGTGGATATAAATTTCTCCTGAAGCAGTTCAAGTTACACCAAAACTATTTGGTAAATGATCGTATTTCATGCTAGAAAATAGCTCCAGGTTGTCATGCAGGAGCTTACCATGGAGGCTGCAGTGCCGCTAAGACCCATAGATGGCAGTCGCTAGTTCAAAAACCTAAGATTACATAGAGTCCCTTTTATACTGTTCAGAATTTCTACTCGTAATTTAACAACAATTGCAGCATCATAAGTTAACTAAACATTTAGATTAATAAATAGCTTCATCTACTTTCATCAGGACAATTTCAAAGCCCCATTGGGCCACACTGGCAGTATTAGAAATAATAATATATGATATCAGTTAAAACTGTCCTGCTAAAAAGGTAAATAAATCCTGTCTTATCTGCTGTGTGATGTTGGTTCTCTAGCAGTTTGGGAGCTTCCCCACCTTTCAGCCGATGTAAACATCCCTCACACACGCATCAACACACATGTAGGAACGTTCAAAGACAGCGCGCTCCAATACAGGCTAAGCTAATGAGCGCTACCCTGCATTGAAACAGAGCTGGCACTGTTAGCTTTGGTTGGGAACCAACACTAACACACATCCGTCTTATTACAACAGTGTCATGGTTTTACAGAACAAGCAGTCTGTAGCGATGCAGCCAGAGGAACAGGAGCAGTAGGTCTACTTTTACATACACATGCAAACACACTTGGTGGAGGTCCAGCTGCTGCTGATTCACTGTCATGCACAGTGTAACCTGTTTATGGGAGGGTCGATGCTCCAGGTAGAGAGGGCAAGGCAAAGGAAATATAATCGGCTGCATTAGAGCAAATAAACCAGTTTGGTGTGGATCATTCACGCCAACCATCACGGTGTCTCACGGTTATATTCCTACATCTGTTATTCTTTGTAGCCTATTTGTTACGTTCCCTGTCTTATAGTATGGATGAATGTACAGTAATGGGTTTTCATTGTGCATTTTTTTTGTTGTAATCATCACATAGAGCCACCAGTCAAACTTCAGCCCATAAAATAACGACCCTGAAACATTTCTGAACTATGGAGAAGCTGGATTTGTGTTAACTCTTAGCTAAACTAATAAGGGAAATGTGCTCCAACAATCCAAAACGCAAATGAGTGCTGCTAGCAAGCAATTAATGAGCACACTAAGAGTACCCGCACCCGAGTTATTAAGAAGACATCAAATTCATTCCATTCCATCCCCAGTATAATTTTACTTAGACTTTGTGCCTTTTTTGGGGGGGACAAGGCTATAACCCAAGGGAGCAGTCCCCCGTCCCCCCCCTTGCCCCCCTTTAGACCCGCCCATGACATGCAGTGACTGCAAAAATTATTGGTTTTTTTAAGTACTATTTTAACTGTACAGCACTATTACATTCACAGCTGATGTATAATGACAATTATATGTTTAGAGTTTAATTAATCATACCTTATGGGGCAGTGAACCCATTTACATCTAATATTGCAATAATTATTAAAAGGAACATCTTGTCTTTCACCTTTAACACTGACAAGGAAAAAGACAAAATCCTTGTAAAAGAATCACCAATACCACCAGCTAAAGCACACACCAGACATCAGGCCAAGGGCAAACTGTCTGAGCCACCAGCTGCCAATGAGTTCACAGCTGCAGCAGGTTTAAATACCCCAGGGTGTGGCTGCAACGTAAGGGATTGGTCAGGCAATTATCCACTCAGCTGACAGGAGCAGGTGCAGAGGGCCAATCCACAGCAGACAGGAAGGGTGTGATGAGCAGAGTCGACCTCCAGTGTAAGGCATGGTTTGGCTACCAGATCAGATTTCTGCAAGATCTGTGTGTGTGTGGACTGCACATGCGCTTTACGTTTGCCATATTGGACACTGAAATACGGCAACACCAACTATTCAGATCTGTTTGGTAAACGCATTTTCCGTTACTTGTTCCTATTTTCACTGTCCCGGTTGCAGAAGCACATTTTTTATACTCCTCTTCCTGTTTACAATCTGACCCTGAACATTGATGGGAAAAAAATCAACTGGCGCTCAGAACATTTCCCTTATCAGACAGATGGATGAGACGAGAAGCCCCGCCACCGTGATGCGTTGAGATCCTGAAGTGTCACGCTTCCCCGCAGAACCACCGCCCACAGGCGGCCAGCAGATGGAGCTCTTTTAAGTGGGAAATGTGTCGACACAGTTACACCTTTTAAAGAAAAGTAGTAAAAGCCTGAGTTAATGATCATTCCAGGAAGACGTAAATGTGTTTACCAAACACTTTGGACTAGTTGTTGTTGCCGTTTTTCTGTGTCCAAGATGGCGAACGTGATGCACATGCACAGTCCACACACATACAGATCTTGCAGAAATACAGATCTGGTAGCCACACATAGTATTCTGGTATTTACATGAAAAATAAAAATAGTTTTTCAGACAAAAGGGCAGGCAGCTGTAACACACATACACCCACACACACAAACAAAAAGCATGACCTATTGTAAATTTAGATACTACTGCTCTTTTAGAGGTATTTTTCATTTGATATTCATACAGTGAGAGATAACCGTACAATAGATCTTGAAATATAGGAAAAAAATAAAGCTGGAATGGTGATAAACTCAAACACTGAGAATAAGCTGAGCTATATGACGGTCTGAGTTTGATTCGGTTAAACATCTCCAGGACATTTTGACCACAGTGGAGAGGAATTTGTGACACTGAAAGGAAAATAAAATGCAAAACCATCCAATGAACCTTCCACACATTCCTATGTCTTACAGAATCCAACTGCATTGAATATTGGGAGACCTGCCAAGCAGATAGATTCGTGTAAAATATTGCCAGAGGTTGCCTCACAAACTCTCCGAAGTATATTCCCCCACTTAGGGTTTTTGTTATGATTCATAGTATTTAAAGGACTACGATTCTGCTGTTGCTTACAATAAGAAGTTGCACCACCCTCAGGCACCCTCAATCTTGGTTGTGTAGTGCAAAACCAAGAGTGCAGTTTAAAGATCTGGTACAACAGGGTCATATTTCAACCCAACATTTTTCCGTTATCTATTAACAAGACACCTAAATAAATGTAAATTTTTTATTTTTTTTTAATGATAAATGAATTTCTGTTATGCTTGGTCACAGTTGTGGATTTGCATAGGTCTCTGACAAATTACCAGTGACAAATGGCTTTATTCATGTGTACATTGGCATAATGGATTGTTGCCTTGAGACTAAGCCAACATCAGTAATTCTGCAGCCGTTAGCCTTGGAGACCCTGCTGCCAGTCAAATAATTGTTTTACATTGCATAGAATCATAAATCGTCTTTGGTTGATGGGTTTTAATTCCTATCAATAAAAGGTTATCAATTAACGCCCTTTGCAAATTGGTTATTTAACAGTTTTTTTTCTGTTTGTTTGTTTTTAATAACTTCTTTAAAAAATCCTTATATCCATTCCCAAAGTTGCTCAGCATGTGATGTCTGTCATTGGGTCTTTCTTAGTAATGAATAATGGTGGGAATTTGGCTGTATCAACATACAGTACTTTCTATAGGCCCCCTCAGACACACCCTGCTTATCCTTTAGTCTGGTGGTACCTGAATGTGTTGTGTCATGAGTGACTACCTCTCCATATTATTTGCAAAGGCAGTCTAACCAGGTTGGACTCATTAAAACATGTGTTTTATACCTAACACAGCACTAGTCTGAACTGCTGCAGTCACATCAGCATACAGGCTAAGACTAATAGCAGCAATGGGTTGATTTTAAAATCCGACAGGTTGCAATATGTCAAACCTTTCCTCCCTCGTGGTTTTATCTGTGTCAATCATATGTCATGTTCTCAGGGTTATATCGTTTTGCAAAACAGCTGCTGCTGTAATTTTACAGGTTGACTCTCTATGTCATCACTACATGTTACTGTGCTTTTAAGCTTCTAAACTTGGTTAAGGTTAGAAATAATTAGTTAGAGCTATAATAGATCATCTTTACAATGCCAGTGGGACCATAGGACACAACAGGGTATAAGGTTGGTTCAGGTGAAATAAACAATGACGCTTTTCTCTATTTGATCACGTTTCTGAGGTGTAATTAAACCCTCTCAACAATAATGCTGACCTTTCAATGAGCTGTACCATGGAAAGGTGCTATTTTTACGTTCTTTAACTACTGCTGTCTTAGTTGGACGTACACTCTTGGAACTAAAATGAATTGTAAAGGTGATATGACGACGTGTTATGTAAAATGACTCAATAAAGATAATGCCTTGGTAAATCCTGAAGAAAATACCCATAAAAGGTCATGAGCAGATTGACTATGGAGACACAGACAGAGGTGAGATAAAGATGAGGAAAAATAAACACAATGCAAAAGAATGGATGAAAATGAATAATGAAAATAAAAATGTGCACTGAAACCATTTAGTCTTAATTCTCTAAATGATGCACTTGGTTACACATGTAGACAATCACATGGTGAGATTCAAATAATATGAAAGCGTTTTTATTTTCATTGACTCTTGAATTTGCACAGCTTGTTAGTGGCTAAAGGGGAAAGTTGTATCTAAAGCTGTTTCTAATACAATTTGGAAAGCAAAGCGCCGCCTGCTGTCTTGAAACACATCCAGCATTGTTTTAAGATGCAGGGCCCTGATGTGAGTGCAAGCATCTGATTAAATTAACTTCCAGGTGAGTCTCAATGTTGCTCGGTGGTGTTGTTAACTTGAGGCTAGGGCATAACCTCGATCTCGTAATAAAACTAAATGGTTTGAATACATCACATGTTGTAGCACATTCTAAATATTAAAGCCCACATTCAGCCATAAAGCCCCAGATAACTTAGACATTTATGGAATGATTTTGCTTACAGTTGAGGGAGCGGACCTGGCGAGGGTGTTTAAATGCTGTTTATTGCACTGATGGTGTTCGGAAGGTCAACAAACTTGAATCCCATCTTGACAAAATCATAAATAATTGAAAAAGAGTTTAATTGTCCCCTGAAGAAAATATTATGTTAGCACACTAATATCTTTTTTTAAATTCTGAAATAACAAAATGGTTAGTATATATATTCAAAAGTTACTTCAAAATCTGATTTTAAAAAGCCGAAAACCATCACTGTTATTTCATTGTAATTCTGTCTTAAGGAACTTAATGGCTGAATTTAAGACAAATCCAGACTGTGTGCAACCATATCAGTACTCGAATGCACTCCTCTCTCACAGTATTCCTGAGCAGTGGTGGAGCCATATTTTTATCGCTGAAAAGGCCAGAATGTGAACAAGTCTCTTTCAGGAGGGCTCATATACTGAGAGAAGAGATTATTTAGTTTGTCTCTCTAGCACACTAACTCAAATTCATGGCTGCAATAACTCCAGTTATGTTAAAGAGACAAGAAAAATGAAATATCTTTACCTTAATATGGCTCTCTAAGTGGAAATATTTGTAACAAAAGGTCCAAAGAAAGAAAAGTTATTTTTGGGGTGCCCGTGCCACTCTGGCCACTTCTCTAGCCCTTGATCCTGAGCGTTCATAGAATTTATTCCTACCTAAGAACAGATATGAAGATTTTATGAATGATGATTGGTATCAATGATGCAATTTCTACTTTTATTGCATATCTTTTCCATTCTTACAACTAAAAACCATTTCCTGCCCTCTGCCATGCTTAATGCACCTGGTAACTTTAGTTTAGACATGCTTACATAATTAGAGCAGGGTGTATATGTTTGGAATAAACAGCCTGTGCTCTCTCCAAGTTATTATGGGAATGAGGTACAGTATACAAAAACATTTGTTAGAATTCAAAAGCCTAAACTTGGGGAAGGCATCTAGATGGGTTCATTCGTCAGACTACTCCTTTGGTTTTGCTCTTGGTATCATCAATTACTTAAATAGGTGGAACAAGCAATATTTGAATCATGATGCAGTATCAAATGACACAGTGCTCAAGATAATGTGGTGTAATGATGATTTTAATTGAGCATACATTCTGTATCCTCTGTGCATTTATATTTCCTTCTCACAAGTTCTATTAATTGTAAGACAGGACCTTTGTGGGTTCATGTTTAGACGTTCAGATGTCTATCTAAGCAAGTGCCAAACTACAGTATATTTTTGCCTACGGCATAAACAAATCTTTTCAGTTCAAAACCTTAAACTTTAACTGAAAGAAATATAAGATGTTTAACTAATTGTTAGGTTTTAGCTTTGGCTGGTTTTGTAGTTGTTTTGGAGTTGCTTCTGTTCTGTGATACTTGTTTCCTTAGATTGTATACTGCCCCTTTAAGAGCTCCTAATCAAGTGTGAGAACTTCAAAATGACACCTTAATAATATAAATAATTTCACTTAACTGGATCTGTGAATATTGCAAGTGACAGTGACAGGACTGTTTAACACTGTTTTGCTCTTATTCATTAGTCAAGGCAAGGCGAGTTTATCTGGACAGCACATTTCATGTACAAGACAATATACGTGTTTTACATTAAATATTAACAGCATTAAAGCAGTGAATGGATGGAATTTAAAACTCAAACTGAAAAATCAAAAGAAAGGGGGAAAATTGGATTAAAAACAGGAAACACATGATCATTTTTTCATTTTTTCAGTAACTATAATAATTTTGGGGAAGGAAACCTGCCTGAGCAATTTTTTTTTATAACTTTGGGAATGTACTGTAATTCTCAAAGTAAGTGTTTGCTGTCTCATTTTTGTTTCAGATTTGGATTATCATATACTATATTGTTACTATATTATCAAATGCAATCTCAACCATTTGTAAAAAAAGAAAAAAGAAAAAAAGAAATATGCTTCTTTTTGTCTCAAAGAAATGAAAAAATTTAAAGAAAAGCAATGCCATTAGCTTTTTCACATTTAAGGGTCGTGTGATGTGATATTGATTCAGTTCAGTTCAGGTCGCTTTATTTGTATCGCTCCAATTCACAGCACAGTTATCTCAAGGCACTTTACAGACATAATCAGTTCAGTGTGATTGAATTAAAACAAATGCACATTAGGCCAATTTACAATTACTGAATCCATATCAGCCAGTTCGTAAAAAAATAACCATCTTTCCAAGGAAATAAACTGTTGGCATGAAGTCCTTGCCTCATTCAGTCCTCCATCTTGAGTGGGGCTGTGGAAGGAACATATAACTGGAAGGAAAAACTTCTAGCAGAACCTGTCTCAGAGAAATGACTTTCCAGAGAAGTTCAGAAGTTGAACTGCATAAACATGTTCTCCCCGCGTATGCATAGGTTCTGCCTACCCAGCCTCCTCCCACATCCAATGGATTGAATGATAGGTTAATTGCTGTCTCCAAAATGTCCCTGGGACTATTTGTCTCAGTGTTACCCCTGTGACAGACTGTCAACCTCTCCAGGGAGTACCCTTCCAACCCAGCCCCCCACAACCCTGAACTGAAAAAAGCTGGTAAAAAAAATGGATGGATATCCAAACCATGAAGAACTACCTGTGTAAGGTGGGGGGTCCCCTTCATTGTCACCCACTGACTCATTTAAAATATCTATCTTAATTGATTTTATTTGAATCTTTACACATTTGGTGTTTTTAAACTATGGTAGTTATGACTGCTTTAGTCTAACTTTGGAGTAAAGACTTCTTGTGAGGTTTGCTTGAAAGATGTAAAGATATGGTTATAATCTCCATTTTATGCCTAAACAGATGAGTGGCGTGATTTCCACAATTACAAATTCTCTTTTTGTTGAACAAATATTTTTAGAAATCACTCTGTTTTTGCAATAGCCTATAACTTTGTATTCTTAAATGCTGATTGCTCATCCATGATTTATTACTGTATGATTAAAATCGATGTAGCAGAAGCAGAGACCTATTTTGATTCTCCATTTCTTACTTGTCAAAACCATGCACTCAGCTACTGTCAGTTTGATGAGAAAGGCATGTTCGCCTGGCTTCAAGCAATGCCAATACCAGTAAACTGGTACAACTGACAACTGACATCACATAAAACAATTTATCAGATTCCATGCAGTTCCTCCTTGAGCTACAGTAGGCTTTAAAACTTTTTTCATTTGGACACAAGTACTCCCTGTAGATCTGTAAAGAGACCTTGTAGTGTAAAATTTTTGGAGTTCTCAAACAAAGAGGCCTGACTGTTTCACCTAGATAAAGGTGTAGATGCTCTCAAGTTTCTCTGCAAATCTTTATTTTAAATGACAAATTCTAGCCCATCTTGCAAACAAGACCCTGTAATTATGTGTTTGGTAAGACAATGTGGATAAAATAATATTTCATCCTCCCTCTTATCAGTAGCCTATAAAAGACATGATCTAAAATTGGTCCAATTTAATATAATAATAGACATTTAGATACTTTATAGAGGTAAACTCAGCTTTTATGAAGCACTCTTACTTTCCTTACTTCAATCGCAGATATGAGCTGCCTCTGAGGTTTTTGATGGGATTTAAAGTCAGAACTTATTGCTGACCAGCTACTAACTATCCACATTCCTTTTTTGATGCTTTTAGATATGTATGCTGGCTCATTGTTCAGCTATATAACACGAAAACCTTGCTACAGTTGCAGTTTTCTTTTCCCAACACATTTGGATTTAAAACAAATTTCATCTAAACAAGCCTTTGCAATCTTTAATTTGATCTTTTATGCAATACTGAATGTTCAGCATCACATTCAGCAATGATGCTCCACAGAATCTCCAAAAAGACAAGCGTAAACTACAATAGTGGCTGGTGGTAGGCATGAGCTAAAACAGCCGTTCTTTATTGGCTTGAAGCCTTTCACATGTCCTCTATTTTATTCAACGTTTTTAAACAGTACAGACCTCCACTTTGTTTCAAGTTCCTCTTTGTGTCATGTCATGAGAGTATCTTCACATTTTTACTCCTCTATAACACTGAAAACTGTTGAAACAGGATTTCAACATATTTGTGGATTGCCTTATATCCTTGGGGATTGCTGTGTGATAATGGAATTTTTGATGCTCTCTGGCATCTCACTCATCTTCACCACCCCTATAGGTTATTTTTCTTGAGAAAAATCAGAAGTAAACACATTTAGTTCTCTTATATTGTTACCCATCTTATTCAGGGGATGTTAACAAGAACAAAAATTAAACACATGTTTTTTTTCTTTTATTTATTCATTGAGTGTCATGTAAAGACTAATTAACATGATGTCATTATGAAAAGTCATGTAATGAGTTATAGTTTTTATCTTCATCCCAAAGAAAAGACATAAGAAGGTGTCCAAACCCATGAAAGTCAGGCAGATCAACAAATACCACAGAGTCCAACAATTTATTTATTGCAATTTTTACTGTAGCCTTGCTTGTTAGAGACCTCTGCCTTTCAAACATGTCTCTTGTTTTCATGATCCCCATGAAGTGAGAGCTGATCTGTGTGAAATCTCTGGAATGTCTGCCTTTTTTTACACGCATAAGTGTCTCCCAGACTTCAAAAAATGCACATCGTGCACTGAGTAATAAGATTTACTCCACTTGAAATCAACAAGTCCTGAAAAATATCAAACAGACTGAGCACAGTCTGAACCTAACTCATTTTGATGTCTGGATGATTACTTTTCATTATCAGCCCACCCCAACAAGTCGTCAGACCTTATTTACATTAAGTTTCAGTCTCTAATTACCAAGCCTCAGGGCAACAGTAATTAGCACAAAAACATTTTCATCACACGAAAACAAGCACCTGGAACTGTGTTGAATAACTAAGGATAAATAAAAAAAGGCTTCTCAGTGGTATAATTTGAATTATTAAGATCTACAGTCATATCAGACATTTTCAACTTTCCCAGCAGATTGTTGTGACCTTTTCCATGTTGTGTTAAAATTATTTAGAACCAGGCATACTGTGATTTAACATTTGAGACAGCATGCAGTGTATTGATTATGTCCTCTCATCTGAAGTCATTAGCCAGTGCAGACAATATATTTCATGTTCCTTACGCTCGTCCATTTTGGAATTGGACATACAGCAGTTTGAAATAGCCTACATTTTGAAAAAAACATAGGGTGTGTCTCAACAGCACAGTTGTGCCCATTCAAACTGAAGGACTGTAAGGAAATCAACAGACTGCATCAGTCTTCAATCAATCCCCTTCTATACAAGCTTCATGCGACGGATGAAAGGAAAACTCCCTTTTAACAGGAAGGCAAAACCTCCAGCAGAACCCGGACGTAGAGGGAGGACAGAAAGAGAGAGCCAAAGGAGACAATAGAAAGAGAATGTAGAAAGTCTTTACAATGGATCCATCGAGATCTGCTGAGAGGAGAAATATAGTATGTTAATGATGGCAGCACTGTCATATGTTTATAAGTAAGAGATGAGGAGTTAGAGATGAAGATAAAAATCCCAGTGCATCATGGGAAGTCCCTTAGTAGCCTAAGCTGGCAGCATACTATAACTAAGGGATGGCTAGCGACCCATAACTATAGGATTTATCAAAAAGAAAGGATTTAAGTTTGATCTTAAAGGTAGAGAGTGTGTCTGCCTCCCAAACCAAAGCTGGGAGCTGGTTCCATAATAGAGGGGCCTGATAGCTGAATGCTCTGCCTCCCAGTCAACTCTTAGAGACTGGAAACAGAGTTATAGTTGGTGTATATTTATTTGGTGGGTATTTTTGGCGAGCATGAGAATCCTGGTTGTATGCTAGTCTGTCACTACTGTACCTATAAGTGTAAAATGTCAGTGTTCCATTTGGCTCAACACTTACTCAAAAAAGTGTGCACTACTGAAACAGGTGCTAAGTGTGCACTTCATTCCACTGTGCACCATGTATTGAGACTGACATAGTTTCTGAATTATACCTTCAAATTTCACAACAGGAATATGCTAACAGTTCTACTGCTTAACACTGGGAGCGGCGCCTTCTAAAGATCCCGAGCTGCGCCACCAACGGTCATCTGACCGCAACGCAAGTTATTTATGGTTTGGGCCAATTTAGCCTGCTGTGTAACTGAATGTTGAAAAAATCATAACATAATATTGGCTGGTAATCATGAAAATACTGATAATGTGTAAAGCAGGATTTTTCAAAGTCTGGACCCTGGTCCAAATCCAGACTGTGAGACAAATCAGTCTAGACCCAGCCTAACTTATATTCTGAATCACAAAGTGCTATTATCCCAAGTATTTTTTCAAGATAAATCTTCCATAAATGAGTAAATAAATGGTTTATACTGTGAAATAATGTGTACCTGGATATTCAAAGTGATCTAGTGATAAAACTCGTTCTGTTCATCAGTTCATGCAGTCTCGTCATACAGCAGTGTGACTCAGCCACCTGCCCGCTGTCTGAAATAGGCAGGACAGGAGCTATGAATGACAGGAACTAGTAGCCTATCAGTGCAAAAGCTTTGTGATCAGAATCAGAACTAGAGTAGGGCTGGTATTTGTGACAACAAAGCAGGCTTCTGATATGCGACAGTTTGACTGTAAAAGGTTCTTCCTGAGCGGCTCCCAATCAGAGCCGAGGCATTTAGACATGTTAAATTGCTCATAAATCTTGATATGTTTACTTTCCCAAAGAAAGGAGCAAGTAAAATTTATAGACAACAACTATCTAATAAAAGTCCTAAAATATCAGGTTCAGCCGTTAAGTTTTTAAAGCACTAACTAGCATAATAAAGTGACTCACGGTTAAATGAATGTTAGCGGCGCTTCCAGTGTTAACTGAAATGCTAAAACCATTATTTTTAATGATTTAAGATCTGTGTGGCTTTACAGATTTGTGTTAAGACTAAGTACATAAGCTTGTTTTGTCTTGATTTAACCTAGGCATATTCTAGGCATACTGAACAGGAAAGAGGCCCAGAGGTACGTTAAATCTGATATTACAGGGCGTGGGTATACAGATATGACCAAGGAAATACTGGATGACATGACTTCAAGCCTCTGTTCAGTCTGCTGCTACAACAACACATTCACGGATAACTACAATAGGTCAATTGATCGATTAATAGCTGGTCATTTTCTAAGAGATATGATACTCTCAAAGGGTAACAGCTATCTCTAATTGTATCTGACAGTGGCGTGTATAAAAACAACAACTATTTTCTCTGTGGGTACACGGTTTCTTAACCTTGTTTTGCTTTGTACATTCATGTTTTTTCCTGCACAGTCACCAAAAATCTGAGGTCCTTGTCAAGAAAAACAGTTTTACATCTTTACAGGTAATTGCACATATTTGTCTTAAACATCCATGAATTATAAATATGTAATTAATTATTCATGGGCTTGCTTGCTGTTCTAATGTGAACAAAGTGACCTTTTTTCTTATCTTCCTACAATGTATTTCAGCAATGACATTGCATTCTGCCGTGTTTAAGATCTTACTTTAATTGATTGAAATCATTAAAGTAAGACCTAATTATAAACAAAGGTACAACAAAACGTTGTAATGCAGTTATGCAGCGACGTACTCAAATGTACGTCGCTTTGGATAAAAGCGTCTGCTAAATGACGGTAGTAGTAGTAGTAGTAGTAGTAGTAGTTGTGTTACATGAATTGTGGTGGTTTCTATGTATACAATTGTTGCTGTTTGTATACTTAATTTTTCCAAGCTAAAAGAGAGACTGGCATTTCGGTATGATTGGAATCCTTTTAATCTTTGGCCTCAGGAATGAAACATATCTTCTCTTGTGAGCTCGATTTGATTCCATCTGTGAGATGTCTTTAACCATCCATCCATTAATTCCTCCATTTACTCCAACATAAAGTAATGACTTCAGTCAGCTGTTGGTCTTGTTGGCAGCTCATGGGTAGATTCCCTAGATGGGGATCGATTGGTCAGTCTATCTTTAGCCCTGGGTATCAGTGTAACTTTTTTTTGCTAAGGATTCAAATTCAAAATAATGCACTGGAGTATTAATAGCTCATGAAAAGGGGAAATTATGCATTCCTGACAACAATTAACACTGTTGTATGAAGCAGCAGGCCTGGATGATGAAGGCTCAGTTTTCCCTGCTGTGCACTGAGGATGAGTCATGATGAATCCTGTGCTGACTCCTCATGGGGAGCTATCGATCCACCACTAGGATCACCTTCTGGCCATCATCTCTAGGCCTCATTAGCAAGGGCTTATTAGGGCTATTACAGAGCTGTGAAGAAGAAACCAATGATGAGCGGAGAGAATGCGTTTTGTATTGGACTTTCATGCATGACTGACAATGCCTGATCCTAAAGAGAATAGATGAGAGCTCAAACACAGAGATAAAATACCTTTTCTGGCATAACAGACTTGCATGTTACTAAACGCTGAAAATGTGAAGTAAAATCAGATAACCAATGTGGTTTTGGTTACTTGTAGATCATAATTAGAGAGATTTATGTTTCACTGCCAAGTTAACCAGGATCGATTTTAAATGAGTATGACAGAGAGTGCATGATTGGCTTATGGTCAGTATTCAGACTTACATTTTTCATTTTTTTATGGAATCACTTGAAAAGGGGGAACCCCATTAAACAACTCTATATTAAAAACAGAAAAACTAACATAGTTGACAGTGACTTTTCAAATAACTAGTGAAATTCATTTAAAATATGTCCTGTGCCTTTTCTAAATTATCACAAATGTTCCATTTTCACTCACCATGCCTCTTCAATCTACAGCGGACAACAAAATCATTTCCATTCTTATCTCATTAGATATTGGCTTCATAAAAAGACCAATATGCCAGTAAATTAATTTCATTCTCCATTTTATTTTATTTTACACACACGACTGAGCCTATCTTCATCAGAAGTGCAAAAATACAATTGTGACACGACCTAGTGGATTGTTAGTGACTGAGAAAGGAATATTCAAGACAGTTCCAGTATTTAGCCGGACAGGCAGCTAGCAGCACAGCTAATGATAAGTATTGGGCAACCACTCACGTGTAAGTTTGCCCTAAAAACGTGCTTTTTTTCCACACTTAAGTGCTCTGATCGTCTCAATGAGTGTCCCACAATGCACTAGAGAGGAGAAATGAACGAAAGTATCTGTGGGCCTATAACGTGGCGATCGCTATGTTTTGGTGTCAGGTAGTGGAATCTCCCACTGGTGTTTTGACACTGGTTATTGCATGATTTCGGGATAATCCCGCGAGATTTGGACACAGACACCAAAACATAGCGATCGCCAGCTAATACAGATACTATCATTCATTTCTCCTCTCTAGTACATTGTTGGACACTCGTTGAGACTCTCAGAGCCCTTCGGTGTGGAAAAAAGCATGTTTTTAGGGCCTACTTACACAGGAGCAGTTGCCCAATACTTATCATTACCTGGGCTGCTAGCTGCCTGCCCGGCTAAATAATTGGGCTAACTTGAAAATTCCTTTCTCTATCACTCACATTTAGGAAAGGAAAATGGGATTTGTTCTATACATGCCTCTTAGCTATTTGGTGCATTTTCAATGTTCAGGCTCTCTAAGTTTGCAGTCGCCATCAAACTACTAAGGAATGTGTCGGTTTTATGTAAAGGGAGATAATAGTGGTTAGATAAAAATAAAATCTTATTCTATACTCTTGGATATATTAATGCTCCTTTTCAGTTTTTTCCCCAAATATCTTCCTATTGTGATGACCTAAAACAATATAGGTTGTATGTTATGCTGTAAATTTTTAGTATATTTCTACTTTATGTAATGGCTTCACCTGCAGGAAGAGGTCCAAGTTTGTCACACAGCTGTTAATTAGGACTTCTGTGCACAAGTACACATTCAAGGATATCCGTCTAAAGTTTTGGATTAATTAAAAAGAATTCAATTCTGATCGGCGTAAAATCACACAAAACCAACAGGTGTGAAACAGTTGTTAAAAATACATCAGAGTGACAGACATTATTCGTTTTAGGAGTTAAGTCAAATTCACAAACTGTGTATGTGTCTTTTCAAATCAATGCCATCTATGTTTCCCCAAGGAAAATGGACTATAGGCTGTGTTGTATTTTTTGGTTACTTATTAAATTTATGGCAAAAAGTATTTTTTGCTTGGAAAATAATAATCATAAATTACAGTTGTAACTTTTTAAACCGTATTCTCACAGACAAAATACACAATAAACATTTCAAGTGATTTTACACAGATAGGAATTTGCCAATTTTTCTTTATGTATACACTTTTAGATCAATATGCATGAATGTGTTGTGTACACAAATCCCAACTGACAGCTCTCCTAGACCATACATGTTTATTTTTTAATGATGGAATCTGAATCTCCTGGGTGACACAAGTCTGTTTACACCATAATTTTGCTTTACCCAAGAAAACTGTAATGCAGTAACACTTATAGAAAATATTGGCTCACAAAAAACAGTTGGCAGTTTTCATTGAACTGTTCAATATTCATTCCTTACCGACTGAGAATTGTGATGTTGCAAGCTCTGTCTGGGTTGAATGAAGAGGAAATTTAAATCGTTGAAGGAGAATGCAACATGTTTTTAGTCCTTTACAGATTGTTTGCAGTAAAAGCTGAGGGTTTGCTCTGCATGTTGTTTGTAACTGAAAACAAAAGGCAATGGACACAGTGGATGGAGGAGGTAAAGGTTCCTTGTTTTACAGTGGCTGAGCAGTACACATGCAGCTGACTGTTCATCTATAGGGTGAGACTAAACACTTAAAATCTGCTAAGAATCTCAAACTGCATTAAACTAGAGTATTCATGATGCCAACACTCTGGTGCCCTATAAATTCCAAGACCCCCTTATGTCAGAATTATAAAACCAAGATGATTTTTAGGGGATTTATTAAGATACAAATGTGTTTTTTCTATATATCCCAAAGAACATTTTCATTTCAAAATTATTTTCTCACTTTTTCCCCTCATAGTTTTTCTGTAGCTATGCCCTAGCTGAAGAAAGAAACAATTCTTCTCTGTTGTTTGCAAGAGCAAAATGTCATATTGTATGAACTCTCAGGGAGATACATTGTAATAATTCTCTGAAATCCTTATGTTTACCATTTCTACAGCCTGCTGCTGTGCTGCTTTCCAGATTTTTTCTTTTCAAGCTCCCGACCCAGAGTTATGGCTCATTGCGCTTATACACTGCATTTTAAAGTTGATTTTAACAAGCCATCTCCAACTCCCAAAACCAAAAAAACACACTGCAGGACTGTTAATATGCAATCTTAGGAGATGCAGTCTACTTATACACCCTCAAGAGACAATATCTCACGTTATGACGAGATACTTTCCACGTTTGATTCTCCTCAGTGTGAAAGCAAAACTTTCCCTTCATTTTAAACAGAGTTGCAACGTTGTTCAGAGGAGTTGAAATTTGCAGCTTGATGAGTCAGAAACATGCTGTCAGATATTTGTGGCTGCTGAAGTTAAATTAGGCCAAACCATAATTATAGGATCCATGAACACCTCTTCCATAATGAAACCAATTATGTCTTATTTATCAGGGAATATGGGGGTAGCAGGGGTATTTAGTCAACAACAGGCAAAAAGAGAATACAGGTCATTCACAAACCATACAGGTATATATCATTTTTTAAGTCTAGCCTGCAGTTGAAGCCATACAGAATGCTCTCAGTTTGGAAAATCAGACACAAATCATGACTTAAGCTAAGAAGGTGCCACTGAGTAGAATTCATTTTTTGTATTCTTGCTGACTTGCATGCAATCCTTCAAAAACCTAATTACACGTAACCCATGTTGATAACACTGTGTGGTTCAGCTGTTGACTGGTTGAAAGTTAGCTTAAGCTGGGAGGGGAACAGATCAATCTCTTTCATCACAAAAAGCCCGAAGTGCTAAAACGGATAAATAACAAAGAAAAATGGATAAAAATCACAGACAGCAGCTGCAGTGGACTGTCTTTATTGTGTCAACGTTTGATTTTATCCCAACACAAAGCAGATCCATGTCTGCTGCAAGTCTCGATGTTTACGTGGCAGACCAAGGCAAAGCAGAACCTATAGCTGACATCTGAGATACTGTAGCTGCGTTTTGTGTGTTTTTTCCCACTGAGCTTCAGGGTAGATTAGGCTAAATACATAATCTGAACTGTGTTCCTCCACTCTGACAGTGCTAGCTGGAGAGCTGGTAGGCCTACTGTTAGAATGAGCCTTTCTAAGCAGTCAAACCAGGAAGTCTGCTTCAGATGTAAACATCTCCTTTCACTTTTTTTTTTTTTTTTTTTGCATTTTTTGGGTGGTTTATATTTCAGACATGGAACAACACTATTTTTCCTTTGTTCTTTCCCCCGTTGTTTTTAGCAATCTTGTCACAATCTGAGCTCTTTTATTCGTTCCTTGTGGAGCTCCAAAGGTGGATGTCTCAGTTACAAGGCTGAGTTTTTACCACAGTATAACTTAAAGTTATCTCACAGATCTTATGAGCTTTTGTGGATACTAAACTTTAGATGACTAGGGGAAAAAACAGCAATAAAACACTCAAAACCATCAATAAATTGGTGCTGCTCAGTTCTGCAAACCTTCCAAAAAACCAAGGAAAAGTAAGAAAGTGTAGACTACTACCTCACTATCAGGTCTCCAGAAGTCTTTAAACTGTGGCTGAACCTGAGGGGTTAAAGGACCCTGATTACTGGAGAAGGTTCCTGTAGTAGAAATGTGTCTACTGTTCCACAAACTTCTGAGGCTGGGTTGACAGCAAAACAATGACATGTGGGTGCATGCTTACAAAGCTGCAGAATTTGATAAGATTGTTTTGAAATTTGATGTTTTTTTAGATGACAAAGATTTGCTCTTTCTGCTTTTCCCTTCCAAATCCTTGTCTAGCTTACTTTGAGTGTTGGAAAAATTCTAAATCTCCAAACCAAGAGTCTATCTGCTGTTTACTGATGGTAAGGCATGGAAAACACAAACTGTAAATAGTGCTTTAAAAAGAAAGAAAAAAAGACTATTTTGTAATCAGACCCAAAAATGTAAAACAAAAAACATACTTTGGGGGGAAACAGCATAAATATTTTAGAGAAAAATGAGAAGTTCTCATTGTTTAAATGGTGCGTGGCTGTGTAAACAACAGTGTGGCTTGCGCTGCTGGAACCTAAGCCATATTTACATAGCTACATGATGGAACCTTCAAGCAAATCCCAACACCAAACAGTAAATTACGATTACTGTGCAAAAAGAGAGAGAGAGGGGGAAACAGAGAAAAGCTTAAACTTGGAGCGGTCTCTAGCTTATTGTAAGTCAATGTGTAGTCCTCAGAAGTGAGTGGGTAACACTGTGGGTGTAAGTGTCAAGAAGCCAATGTCGACACCTGCAAATTAAATTACCCATCATCACTTAGTTGCATCAAACTACACGGAGGCGCGCGCGGGGGCTCTGCGGGTCTTTGGACAAACCGCAGATTCGGTGACACTAAAAGCACATAAAGCTGTGTGTGTTTGATCAACCTGCCCTTCTACTCCGCCCACACCTCTGCTCCCGCGCCCCCAAACACGTGGAACATCACTAACGCGCACTGTTGTGCATAACTGAGGATGCATAAAGGCAGAGGACAGTGCGCGCCCCTGGATGAGAGCTGCTGAAGTCGCAGCCACTCCACTCCATGTTTTGCCCTGCCCTTGTGCGCTCTGCTCGTTGTGCAGCGTGCGTCTCCGTTGGATTTCGCTTCCCTCACACTGTCATGAACACACGGGGCAGCTGTGTGTGAGGGGAGAAGTTGTAGGCGAGCGGAACACCAGGTAGTTTCCTCAGAAGGATTTGTTCAGTCTCACAGCAGTCGGACTCGTCTTTTCTCTTCTCTGGGGGACGATGAGATGGACGCACCAGTAGCCTGTCTAAAGTGAGGAGTGATCTTTTTTTCCCTTTTTTTTTCTCCCCCCCCCCCCTCTTTTATTTATCCTCATCTGACATCACGTTGATCAAAGAGATCACTGAAGCAGCCCTTTGGATTTCTCCAATTTCTGATGGAGCTTCTGTTTCTCTGTGACACATCATCAAGGATTTCACTGATGTATGCGATGTGGAGACTGCAAGTCGCCTTATGTACTCTGTCGGTGCTGTCCCTGTCTTCTGCTGGCGAGAGCAAAGCGCGGAGCTGTAGCGAGGTTAGGCAGGCTTATAGCGCTAAAGGATTCAGCCTCCTCAATGCACCTCTTCAGGAAATATCAGGTAGGCGACACAAACACACAAACCACTGCATCTTGCCCACTCGATCCAAACGTGCCACGTATTCTTCCCCCATCAAATTCAACAAACTGTGTGATCTCAAATAGTCCGTTGATTGGCGCAGCATTTAAGCGGCAATTCCGCTCTGTCATATCCTCACACTCCATCCTGTCCCCATGAAAAGTCTATTTCTGTGCAGCGTCCCGTTTCATGTGATTAAGTTTGTAAAGCGTATGCCATCTGAACTCAATGTGTGCAGTGTGCTCCATGTGCCAAAGTGCTATAAATCCAATGCATACGGTAACTGTTTTAGGCATGTACAAGGAGCTATAGATGCAAATATATCCTCTGATACATGCTCTTTATTAATTATCCTTTCAGTTTATTTATTTATTTTACTAGCCCTTAAAAGCTAAATGTAATTCTTCTTCACTTAAGTTAGCATGTGTGGCTGGATTTGACATCCAGAGTTCATCTGATGTGATCCACCTGTTCCTAAGCAATCAGTGTTGCTTCTTTAGAAAGAATTCCAACATGTGGGAGAACCATCCATGCTGCAGAAGCATTTCTTATAGGTGCCATGCATTTTATTTTTTTAGGGGCTAAGTAGAGACCGGTAACAGCAGTCTGATGCAAGAAAAAAACTCCTGTAAAGCACATCACCTGTTTCCACTTTTTCACTTTTTTTGAAAGTTTTCAACCATTAAAGTGAGATACCCCTGTAAAGGGGGAGACATCACCTAGAGCTGACACAAGAATCATTTATAATCATTTGTGACACTTTAATATGCTGCAGTCACCCCCATTTGCAATGTTCCTAAGATAGAGTAACTGAGTTTCAGCCAGGGACAGCCTGACTTTGTAGCAGCAGAACAAGATGTGTTTCAGATCTGGCTGCATACCTGTTGCTCATATTCAACAGAAGATCATGGAGCTTGTGCTAGATTTGGCTAAATAGTGGCTAGTGTTTACCAGTAGGGGGCTGTATGCACTCAACATGAATTACTCCTTTTGCTGAAGATTTTTTTTGCCATTTAGATATTCCTCAAGGCTATAGCTTGGGTTTTAATTCATGCTCTTAACTACAGCAGAGATATGGGGGTTTATTATCTCTTGTGTGGTGCTAATCACATTTATGGTCGAATCAAGAAAAGAGATTAGTCAGTAAACATAGTCTGCTTCATGAGAGGGAAGCTGAGATGCCTGAAGTTAATGCTTCTATTGCTTCTTACAGAAGGAATGAAGATACTGTATTGGTAATTGACAGTGTCAGGCAGTAATCACCATAAAGCGTGCTGGGTTTTAGCAAGGATCTTGGCCCTGATGGGAAAATGGTAGCTTTGTGAGCGACCTGACGCTTGTCTGTCTCATGGTATCTGTATCAGGTCTCTGTGTTCCAGGATTCCTTTAAAATATTTTATTTCAGCTTATAAATTCTTATTACAGCACCCAAATTAATATGCATGCTTGAAATTTAACTCCAAAATGGATGATATTGTATCTGTACTGCTTCTGCTCCAGCAGCAAATTGTATTCTGCTCTAGTTGTGACTTTTAATTCAGAAGAAGTCGACAGACCACTCAAATGAAAATATCAAACAATGATTAGAATAATTAGTTTATTTATATATTTTTCTCATCCCTTCCATGATACACACTAAAACAAAGCCGCTTCCTTATTTTTTGTGCTTTAATTATTTATTCATTTATTTCATTTGAGTTTGACATGATGGAGTGGATGCTAAGCAAGCTCCCTCTTTCATTTTTTGTGAGTGGGGCAGCAAAACATAATGATTGAACCCAGCTTTGCACAGAGGTCAGATGTTAAACAGCCCGTACTTGTTTTCGTGCTTTGCATGAATCCTACACGGGATTGTAATGTCAGTTCTCAGCGCTGGATGCAACGGTGAATTTATTTATTTCATTCCATTCCTTTTGATTATCTGGCATGTATTTGTATTATTTATTTAGTCACCTTTGATTATATTCATGCTCCCTGGCGCAGAACTTGAACTGTTGTGCAGCTGTTTTTATTTAGTTTGACATCTCTTAAAAGAGAGAAAAATCATGAAGTGTTTCCAGTATTCGACCACAGCGTTTTCATTGGCTTCCACTCCTCTACTGGACGAGGGCCATTTATCGCAAGAAGAATTCAGACTGTGTCATGTCGTTTCTGTAAGTGGTTTTGAAATGCTTGGACAGGGTCTCACTTGGTAATTCATAGTTTTTGACAATGTTTTATCTTGCAAAATATTCCCCTTCTGCTCTGAGTTCCAGCAGATGAAGTCAGCTGGCTGCATTAGTAATCAACATTTTCACAAGGTTGTGATCAATCATTTCTTAAAGTTCACCAACAGCCCATAAACTATGTGTAATTGAATTTAATCGTCTCCAGATAACCTTTAAAGAACACAACAAAAGTTAGATGCGCCCGAGGAGATGAAACAGTAGAAAACACTTAATTACACCTAATTAAATTTGCTAATGCGAACGTGTGGAAAGCTGCATGTGCACTGTTAGCACTCATCCCTCCATCATTTGCGATGTCATGCCACCGTTATGCCTCTAGATACAAAACACACAGGTTTAATACATCTAATGTGGTGGATACCTCAGGTTGTAAGCTCCAAGCTCCAATTAGCGTAAGCTAATTATTTTGATAGCTCTTTGCTGCTGACCAGCTGGGCTTCATTATTTAACAGGTGTAAATGAGAGATACATTTTTATTTGTGCAAAAAAAAAAAGAGTAGGGAGGGTTAATTCCCAATCAAATATTAATTGAAAATAAATCCAAAACAATTTATATTAGTAGTTAGGAGAAGAAAATTATTTGTCCATCCACACAGCTGCTATTTAAAGCTGTCTCTAGGTGTCTGACGAGCTCCAGGGCTGCGAAACTTATTCCCAGCATAAAAGAGTTGGAAAAGCATCAGAGCAGAAACCTCAAATTGATGTTTTCAGTTTTACATGGGGCTGCTTGGTAATTTTCTTTTTGCTTTTCCTATATTTTCATCTAGATCTGTGAAGTTGTTGCCATTTAATATACCCAGTGTGTGTGAGTGTGTTTCTTTTTGTCTGTGACAGAGCAGCAAACCTTAAAAAAACTCTTCACAACTGCTAATATTAAGGCTGTGTGAAGCAGAAACATTTGGTGGACAGTATGTCGGCAATGTGATTTTACCCTGAAGAGATCTAAAACACACTCATCAGTGACTCTTCTCATCCCCCCTGCTGTGCTTGACAAGTCATCATCGTACATAGTTTTACTTTTGGATTGAAATGATGGTTTGGTGCTGATGGCGATATTAGGAAAAATTGAAAAAGTTGTCTGGCTTTGACGGAGGTCAGCTACTTCATATTTTGTAGAGTAAGAGTCACTATGAGCTGGCAGACTTGTTCAGGTTTTCAAAGAACCTAGTGAGAAAAATCTTACCAGGTTTAGCTTTAATATAAGTAAGAGGTTTCTGAGGAAAGAACCAAGATAGTTTGTTAAAAGGCAAAGGTAGGCTTGGAGTGGTGCCAACTGTATGTGGAGTGAATTTGAAAGATGTGCAAATCTGCCTCGTAGACTGTTCCATTCCATAGACTACACCAGGCTGAGCTTGTGATTCCTCCACTCACGTCCGCATTGCCAGTGCACCATCACCAGCCAGCAGCCACCCGACTGCTCGTGTGCGAGATGCAAGTTACAGTGTTAAGCATACAATACAGCCTGATTGTCAGCCCCTTTGTTCGTAAACACAGCCGCTCCTCAGCGCTCCAGTCAGGCTCTGCCTAGTGCTCCTTTTCTGAGACTTTGCCAGTAATGCAAACATCTACTATGCACTGAGCAGCTGGGATTCTCACGGGTGGACTCTGCTCTTTGCTACAGCTTTCAAATAAAATAGCTCCATATGCTGCGGCTCCTATTAGCGCATTGCCTAAGTCTTATATTTCCTTTCTCAAGAATAAAAACTACCTTAGGGGTTCATCCATAGAAATCTGATTTGATTTCTCTTAACACAACAGTTATTAGCTTTTAAACAATACTGCATGTTTCTCCTCATGCGAATTCTTCATGTTTCAACCTATTTATTACTGTGAACTGTGCTTGCAAGTTAGATATTCATGCGCTTCCCCAGTTCCCCTCAACACAACCCAGATATCAAAGATCTTTTCCGTATGAACTTAAACACACGATGAGGCCGCTATAAAGCGTTAGTGTGCAGGACGGCGTTGCCTGCATTTGAGATTTCTTGAGATATAAATCTCTACAACTCAGAAAATAATCAATGTTAGTGGCGTTAACATCAACACGGTAATTTAAAGAGTTTCTTGAACGGCTTTGTCATCCCTTCTGCATGCTGCCATCAGTGTGTAATCAGTGTTCATGCGGTTTGCACTGATTCAGTTTGATTTTACAAAAAGATGCTGAATGAATTTTAGATGTAATCTCTCAATAAACGAATGACATCAGATCTGTGTTCAATGCGTGGGAATTCCATCGTGAAAAGCCCTGCCCTGCACCCATCTCTAAACAATTTCTGAGGGGTTTCACTTGGTAATTTTTTTTCTTTTTTTTCAAAGCCCATTAAGATGCTTTTGGCTCTGCCAAATTGGAAATAAGTCTCTCGCCAGCCTGTATACATCTTCAGAGAGAACAGTTAATGAGATGTGAGGGAGATTAGGCTTTTTATATGTGTGTGTGTGTGTGTATTTGTGCATGTCTCTGCTGCAGTTAAGCTTCACATTGTGAGCCTTTATTTTGCATTGCATCTTTGTTGTGATAGAAAATGACAAAAGTGCTTTGTTTTTCATTGGGCGAGACAGATTGTGTGCGTGGCATGTCCAAATGAGTTTGAATGTCTTTCCCCCTGTGGTTCGCTTCAGATTCCCTGAAAGAGAATGTCTGACAGTTGTCCTGATCTGAAGAATCTGTTTACCCTCTGCGAGCATTCAAGCCTGAAATACATGGTCTCCAAGCATCCCTGGACCGTCCTCAGCACCGCGTATGATGATTTCTGAGTAGTGTGAAAAGCCTCTGGATGGCATAAGAGACTGCTGGAGCACTTTTTCCAGTTTTCAATCAACTGTTGGCCTAAATCAGTAATAGAGGAGGGATTAAGAATCTCTACCCTGTCAAGCGTTGAGAGGAACTAGAAAATAAAAGAGTTAAAGCATGGATGGGATGCTATGTTGAGGGATTATAGGATAGAGCAAAGGAAATAAACAGTGCAATAAACAAACTTTCAAAGTAAGGAGAAGCATATAGGCATAGAAGTACATCCTTGACTAACCAAGTGTTGAAATCGTGACTCGGTAACATAAAGTGAGAGGAGCTCTGGGACGCAAAGAAGGAGCTGGGTAGAGTATAATCTATGTGAACATAAGGGATTAGTGATCTGACTCTGTATTTGTGCTGCGTAGATGTATTTCTACCTTTGGTACTTGCTTTAGAAAAAAAAAAAAAATTTCAACAGTCCTTCTTTTGTGACTAAAGCACTGAGAGGGAAAACTCCCACAGGAGGTAACTTGGAAGAAATGAATAAATAAATAAAAAGTCTAATGCTGAGCTCCGCTGGGATTTCTCTGTCACAGGGTGCTGCAGGAATGATGCCGAGCATGGTGAGGGTCACATTGTCATATAATTGTACACACAGGGAAATAGTGTGTGGTCATTCAAGATTATAGGGGCTGCCTTCCTATTAATGCAATGGAGACCCTTTGGATTTGACCCTAAGCCTTTTAAAACATATTATTCACTGCACAGATAACACCACTTCACCTTTTAGCCAAGAAAGTGTTTGTGGTTTTCCCACCATTATTTAAAATGTACGCTGGAGAGCCAGTACACTGTTTTGTTTATTACCATGGCCTGTCTTTTTGCCCACAGAGCCCTTTGCCTCTGGAGGGGAGTCTCTGAATAGAAGTCCCAAGCCTAACACCAACAATATGGCTCAGAGTGATGAGAGCCATACAGTGCTCTGGGAAATCCTGCATGGGTGTAGCATATCGGGATGTCAAGGATCCAAATGCATTTCACACGAGGGACTTTTTATTTTTGTTTTTCAGATACACATAAGTGCACATGGCTGGGATGATTCGCTAAATAAGTCAACCCTCAGAGACCAGAAGTAAACAAGCATTAAGTCGAAATAAACACGGCATGTCAAAATTGTCATGGCAACATCAGATACTATCAACAAATGCAGACACTGGTTTCGCTGGCATCACAGAGTTGACAATGACACCGTTGTTGTCGTTGTGATGAGCGAACAGAGAGAGTTTGTGCCCCCTGAAAGGCCTGGGCGGTGATCCCACTGTAGGGAAACCACGGCCGAGTTTTGATGCATCCAGATCAATAATGTAACTTCTCCACCTAGCAAAGAAAGCCACAGCAAGACATCTCTCTCCCTGCTCGCCGAATATAGCAAAATACCTGTCAATAAGTAGTCAGAGAAAGGCATCAAGTAGTGGATGCTTTAACATTTACCTTTACCTTTTCCGCAGATAAGAATTTAAGGTTTGAAAACACTAAACCTGCTGTCAGTTTTTTCAAACACAGAGGATGAAAGAGAACGGTGCTTTAGTTTATTTATTCATGCTCATAATTTCTTTTTCTTTAAACCTAATGCAACATACAGTATTTGTGCTTCTTCCTGTCAGACCTGCTAAATTGTTTGTGTGCTTTTACCTTTCAGGCCTGATTTGATGTGGATGTTGCATCATCCTTTTCAAGCACTATGTGCAGTGACTCTGTTAAAGGGAGAAAAATACAGCTTTTATGTTTACAGAACTAACAGGACATGTCACAAGAGCTAAGAAATGTTTTAAAAGTTATTTCAACAACAATAAAGCCCTAAAGGATAGAGGAACAAGAAAATGTCTCGACTACACTGATGATAGCTGTAACATTGGCTGGTGGAGATATTTTTATATTTTCTGTAGAAGCAAACAAAAAGAGGAAAACCAGACAATAAAAAAACACCCCAAATGCACCATATTATGTCGACAAATGTATTGTTTTAGACTGTTTAAAGATTTCTTTGTAAATTTAAATTTTTCCAGAACCTGAAAAAGTAGGGTTGGTGACGTCATTCATCAACAACATTCCATTTGCACAAACTCTGAAAAAATGGATGCCTTCAACAAAGCTGTGTGCTTTGTTGCTCTTTCAGAATACAAAGAACTACTTTTAAAATAATGCTTTCAGTCACAGCGTTTCCCCTCCTGTGGAAGACAGGGAATGCTTGTTTGTGCGATTATACCGGACTTACAGCCGAAAATAATAAAATAAAAGTAAATCGTTCAAAATAACCTGTCAGTTTTGCCAGCAACACTTGATAATCTATGATATTTATGCAACACTTCACATTTTCAAAAATGTTATAATCAACAACTAGTACTACTACTGCTATATGGTGCTATTTACATTAAAAAAGTAAAGGAAACCTAAAATGTAAGTCAGAAAAACAAACGAGATGCAAACTGGGCGCAGCCATCTTGAAATGTGGGATCTCGGGGTCCTCTGGAATATACGAGCTCGGAGCTTGGAAAAACGAGTTCACAACGTCACTTCCGGCTAAATTACATCAGAAAACCGAGTTCCAAGGACAACTGGAACGCACCATTAATACCACCATTAATAAAGGCAGTTGTAATAGCTCAAATAAAGATTACTACATAATGAAGTTATGATTTTTTTTCAATTTAAGAGCACATCATTTTTTTTGTCCAACTTTTTATAGTTTGTGTTTCTGCAAGACTTGCAAGACTTGAATATAAATATAAGCAAGAAATAAAAGGGAATTGATAAAGATAAACTGGTAAATAAATTGGAAAAGAGCATGGATCTAAACAGATTATTTATGAAAATAATAGAAAACCGTTATATGTGATGCTTGACATACAGGAATAACTTGGCATGCAACAGTTTTGATTGCCATCAAATTAATCACCGAATCTTAAATGGTGAATTTAGGTTTTTATAATACGTGTTTGTGGATACACAGTTGATAACAAATTCCTATGAAAAGGGACTTTCTGCTTACAGTGCTTAGAGTTACATGCATGTGTAAAATTATGTATTTCTGCTATCTCTCTCCTTTTATGATAAGCTATAGAAATCCATTTTCTATGCCCACTTCATCTTGTTAGGGGTCATAGGGGCAGAGGGCCGGAGCCTAAATCCCAGCTGTGAGAAGGAAAGAAACCCAGTACACCCTGGACAAGTCACCAGTCCATCAGAGGACAGCTTGAAATTCAACAAATTATTTGTCACATGCTCACCATACCAGCTGTAAACAGGACAAGAGGAAACAGCCCAGTACCCCGCTGCATGAATTCAGAGATGCAATTTTATATGGATTGCAGAAGGTTTAACGAAAGAGTCTAAACTGCATCAATTCATCACTCTGGTGAATAGATGATTATGGCTCACCAAGTAACAAAGCAGCTGAAATTGTGCCAGCCTTGTAACACTCTGGAGGAATTGCTGTAAACTGTATTTTCAAAAAGCAGTAGGTGTTAGTGGGGACGAGACAAGCATGGAAAATGTGTCATACTAGTCATAAATTAGGGAATTTGGGCTAATTACAGAAGTTCATGACTGCCTTTAGTGTGATCTCGTCTGCAGCTTTGAGGGGGAGAGACTAATTGGAGATCTTTATTATGTTGATGTAAATGCAAAAAATTTTGAGGGCTGATCTCAATCCCGGTTGCATTTGTGGGCTTTAATTATAACACTACATAACAGGCTTTGCAGTGAAATGCCTTGGGGGATATAATGGCACACAGGTGTGTTTCAGAGGTCTGCTCCATGTTCCTTCACCTTTTGTTGCCCCATTTTCTTTTGACTCCTGTTTATGAACTGCTTCATTTTCACCTCATTAACTCTGAGACAAAATTACTCTGATGAAAATAAATTATGTAATAAATGTTTGCTAAAAATACACATAAAAGCTTTAATAGTTGCTTATCCGAAAAGGACAGATGGTTTGCATTTTACATTTGCGAGAAGTCCTCTTCGGCTGCTGCAAAAAGAAAAAAAAAAGAAGTTAAAGGTTTTAAATGCGTACGATTTCAGGACAGTGTTTGTTTTACATCAATAATACCTTCATATTTTTTTATTTATACATAATGGTACTGCATATTGGATTATTGGCATGTGATTAATAATTTTGGATGTACAACTTGATAAGTGCAAAAGATGACATTGGGATTCATCAAGAACTGCAGATGTACATAGCAGGATGAAGCAGTGAGCTCACATAATGTATCTCAAGGGAGCATCGCCCTTATGACAGATGTGACAGGCTCATTATGATCTCAATGTCAGGAGGTTCTGCCTGAAGTTTTGCTGTGCAAAAAACAAAAAAGTGGGTGATTAGAACACATATCTCAAGCCTTCCCAGTTCAAGTTTTATTAATTCAAGACCTGTTGGAACAGAGGTGCAACATTTTGGAAAAGCTGATTGAGACTGACAGCTTATTGGGCCTTTGTCCGGTGTTTACATCTTTTGGATCCTTTCAGATCCTTGTGTGTCAAAAAAAACATGGGGTGATGTGATACTTCTTGGCACATCCTTGTTCTTTGGCTGCTGCAGGGTGCAAGATTCTGAAAAGAAGCCAGCTTCATCTTTTGCTCCCAGAACCCTGCTGTTTCCTGTCCCCGGTGTAAACTGCCGGTAAATGAGTGGGCTGGTCATCTCACACCCCGGGGCTCTACCTCAGGCTCTTCAGACCACCAGCTGTTGTGTTTAGGACTGAGTCATGCACCAGTTAGCATGATGAATCCGGAGCAGGAGTGTAAGGTTTTTACCTTGCGGTGTGTCTCTTCCTCTTCCTACCTCCCTTCTAATATCAAGAAAATGCAATGAACTGCACTGACATAATTAAGAACAAATTCATAAAACTGCTTCAAAGGCATAGGGAACACCATGTAATGGCAAATTGCATAAATAGTACACCACTTTTTAATGCATTTGCATGTTTTAAGCTTTTTGGCTCTTATGCCAACAAAAGAACACCACATGGTTAAGATAAGGGTAAGTGCAGAGCAGCGAGGCTTCCTCTCACAGACATGAAATGCTACACAAAACTGCAAATGTGTGTGATATAAACAGTACATTACTTAGTTTGCAATGAAAAACACCCTTTTATGAAAGCAATAGAAGACTTGGATGTCTGGACGATTGGTTTTAAGGATGTCAGGTGTTTAACTAGGAGATCAATTGAGCTACAAAACACAGATTACAAACAGATGAACAGAAATAGCGAATGATTACCAACTGGGAAAATTTTGCTTGTGTTAAATTGCATGAGAGGATTTCCAGTTAAATCATGTAAGTACCTGAATTAGTTATATTCAACAGACTTCTGTAAATATCAGAGAATTGCGGCAAGGTTATTACTATTTACTGGAGGCTGGAACGCCATGTAGACCAAATATTAGTTGAACATTTATGTTCTTTTTTGCTGGTGGAGCCTCAGATATTTTCATGGAGTTGTTTGATAAACACAGTATTTTATGACAAATTACATTTTTCTGTCATTGTGATTTGATTTTGTTACATGCTGATCCTTTAGGCTCTTCATAATAACACTTAATTTATGTATTGCTTATAAAGGCAGTACATTTTACAGCACTCTCCTCAAGCAATGAAACCTTTTTATGTTGTTATTTATGCAGAAAATCACAAAACAGGGTTTCCAATGTTGGTGGTTCAAAATATCATGATTAATACTGTTTCTTCCGATGCACATCCATCTATCTATCTATCTATCTATCTATCTATCTATCTATCTATCTATCTATCTATCTATCTATCTATCTATCTATCTATCTATCTATCTATCTATCTATCTATCTATCTAATCTATCTAATCTATCTAATCTATCTAATCTAATCTAATCTAATCTAATCTAATCTAATCTAATCTATCTAATCTAATCTAATCTATCTATACATACATATATATAAATGATATATGTCTGCGTATGTGTACCCCAGAATGGAATAAAAGTGTAAAATAACCATCAAGATCACCATCGACTTGTTAGCTAAAGCTAAATTATGTTATGTTGCTAAATAAGCAAGTAGCATGCTATACCAAATCCAGACACCCTACTGGAATTTACATTGTTAGAGATGTTCTTAATGATTTCTTCTGTTTATCTGGATTTTCTCTTCAACCTGTACTGCCTTATTAAAGAAATTCCTATTCCCAAGAACAGCAAGTACAAATATTGCATAGTTTTCACACGCATAACTTCCACAGTGACAAGTGAAAGGTGCGGCGCTTGCCAACTGAGGCAACTGCCGAGACTACTCCAATGGAATTCAGGAATAACGCAGACAGCCGGAAGTGTGGGTTCACTTTTAATAAATCTTTAATGCAGAAAAAGTATCTTCAGTTAATCATTAAATACTTCAGGAATAAGTAATAAATGAATTTCCACCAGAGTAAAATAATAATGAATTAAACCTTCGCGTCGGTTCCACTGGAGCTTTCATTCATTGTGGTTGAAATTAAAAAGTGGATGTTTTTATTGTTGAACTTGGCAGTTACTGCAATACACACATTTATTTTGATGAACTTTTAATACAAACAAAAACAAAGTCCACTTGTGTATTTGTACTATACGTCACACGTAACTGGGTCAAAGGGAAAGGACTCAAAGACAAAACTCCACACAAGAGACACAAAACGTCCTTATACTTGATACAGTTCAAGGCCAAAAAAAGGAGGTCAAAAAAGAGCTAGCAAAAGTATCTAAAAAAGGGAAAAAGCAAGAAACAACAAAGGTCATTAACATTAGAGGCAAACACAAGCAAGCTGAAAGGATGGACACAAAAAGAGTCCAGATGATCTTGAAGGGAAGGAGTGAAAGGAGAGGAGTATACATTCAGAGACTGGGGAAGACAAAGGGATGAAAGTATGTTTTAGTGGTGGTATGGGTGCTGATTACAGGAGGGCAAGAAGTGAAAAACAAAGAGTAGTGTGCAAAAAAAGCAGTAAACACATGGACACAAGTGAAAGCCATAAGCAGCAGTCACAAATTAACCAGTGAAGTTGGATGTGATGGTAAAATACAGATATGGCTTACGAAGCCGTGCACAACACATTGTCCCATGGGTGTGATTTGGAAATCCATGTTATTATGTTCCTATTTCTTAACACAGCATTCACCACAGAGTCGGGTGTAAATTTAACTTGTGGAATTGGTCACAGACATTAGTCATGACAGAGCCATGTTGCTATTCAGTATATTGCAGGCCTGCTTTAATAGACTGAATGCATGACTGAAGCTAGTTGCCATAAGCTCCTCTCAGACGCTTGACTTGTGACTTGATGCTTTACCTTTGACATTTACTGTAGAAGGCTCCATCGCATTCAGGTTCCAGATATTATTGTGTACACCCAAAGAACTGCAGAAAAGCTCATTCAAGTGTTAATTAATTTGGAATTAAATTATTATACGAGACGTGGAGCTTCAAGAATCACCAGAGGTTTGATAAAAAAAAAGGTTTATTAAAAGTTTAATACAAGTAGTCTACCTTAGTAATGGAAGGGAATAGGTTAAAAATATCATATTGTCGGAAACTGCATATGACGATTTTGCGCAGAGTCGCTTCCTCCATAGAATTATTAAATATTCTAAATATTCACTTTGAATGTTATTTATGGTGAACTTGCTTCATGTGAACAAGTATCAGCCATCTGTTGTGAAATATTGAGATGTCTCTCTAATGATTTCTATGTTTCCTTCCCTTAATTGTTTGTTTATTATGTTAATTAAGTTTTCATTACATTTAAGGAAAATGTTTTGCGAATACCAAATATTTTGTTTCCATCTATAAATCTCAGTAGTACTGCACCCTTGGGATTTAAACAGAATTTTTCTTTTCACACATAAATTGCACTCTCAGCTTCAGCCCCCTTTCCTACAGTTTGAGACACTTCTTTTTCATTTTTCCAACTCTGATAGTTTCTCATTTACAGTAGTCCAAGCTCAGTATGAAACCTGGGTTTTGCAGAGCTGTCATTGTCGGAAATTGCAATGGTTCGAGTGCTAATCATAGGTGGGGAATTTCAGCAAAGGATGTTTGGAGGAAATATGTTCAATTTTCCCTTTGATACTTTAGCTAAGAGAAAAACATCCATATTATGTGATCTTAAGTTTTTTGAACTAGCGACTGCCATCTATGGGTCTTAGCAGCACTGCAGCCTCCACGGTAAGCTCGTGCATTACAACCTGGAGCTATTTTCTAACATGAAATACGATCATTTACTCACCCAAATAGTTTTGGTGTAACTTGAACTCCTTTGGGAGATATTTATATCCACACGCGATCAGCGTGCATCCAATATAATTAGAGTGAATGTGGCCAGCATGCGCAGCCACTAAATATGGCAATTTCTGTATTTCCGTAACCATTTCACATGAACACTCTAGATGTCACATCCGCAGAAACAGCGTGGGAACTTCCGACCCGAGGTAGGGTCAGGAAAATAAGATACAGGCTTATAGATGCACCGGCACTGAACTCCTGAGGTGTCAGTCGGCTCATCAAACGATGTTTTACTTATAAAGGGTCAAATAAAAAGGCTATTGTAAAGATATATTATTTAAACACCTACAGATGGTATAGTAAATACAGTAACCTCCTATGATGTTTCATTACCTGTTACAACAAAGGAACCAAACTGTAAACAGAAACATTTTTACTACTGCTGTTCTGATTCATATGTGCTGTTCATCAGAGCTTAAAAGGGGCAGAGTTAACATGATGCTGGCAAGGGCACCATTAAATTATGAACTTGGAGAAATGTCTTCTTTCAGTGCATCAAGCTTGATTTGACCCTCACACCTCTCTGTGAACCGTGTGTTTATACATACTGTTAAACAATTTTCCAACTCTGAAAAGTTATTTCAGAGTTGGGAAATCTTTTAGCCCTCTCCAAGAGCAGGAACATATGGCTGGAGCAATTGTGGGAACTATCTGTGTCATCTTGTTTGGACATATTCAATTTGGGTCTCAAGTCCCCGTGGAAATAGTTGAAAGCGGGTGATGTGGATGATGGAGAGGAGATCCAGATGGCAGAGCAGCAGTAAGATCAATCGAGCTTGATTCATTTTTCCCACTTCAACATGCAGACAGATGTGATTTAACACAGAAAATTGGGTTTACATCCAGCTTGTGCCTTTCTGGTGATAACTAATAACACCTTAGAAAAGAAACACGAACGTGCGTTTCAAGCTCTTCAGGTTACATTATTTAAATTTTAATCCATCATAGCTATTCATCAATGCAAGTCATTCTACCAGGTTTAGGCTGGGGTAAGGAGATATATCGATTGGTTGCACCCACTATTTTATTGAACATTTTGTTTATTTTATGTTATAATATTTTTTATAGTAAAGTACTGAACACTTGGGCTAACTTATTTCTTTGTGTTTGTGTCATAAAAAGGCAGAAATAATAAAAATAGCTCATTATAGTTTGAAAAGATTGCTTATTTTATCTAACTAATAGGGCAAACCATACAATGCATTTAATTGATTTTAGTCAAGTTTACGTAAAAAATACGGTAATTCAGTTTAATAATAGTGTATTTGATTATTATTTACTAACAGTCACATTTTCATGGTCTCAGCTCTTTTAGAAATATAACCCATATACATGATATCAGATTCAATTTGATGATGTCAGTTTTAAATATCCATAAAATCACTGGAGCTTACAGCTTTTTTTAAATCGTTTTTTTTTATCTTACTGCAACATAAGATTTTTAAAAAGCGTGAAAAATCATTAATCACCAGTTATTTCCACATGAGGAGTGCATCATCTGTGTGTTCATTCTTAGAAGGCTGGCAATCGAAGTATTTTTCATGTCTGATCTAAATTGTTTGAGTAAAATCCATTGCTAAGGTTGATGGAGTGCATGATTTGACTAGTTTATCAGAGAAAAGTGAGAAGTACCAAGAGAGTAATCAAACAGTTGGTAGTCTACTTTTGCTTTGCATTTTAAATATGGTTGAGAAGAAAATTACACTCCATTACATCCAGACTGGCTTTGATTGCAGTAATCTGTCATTAAGCTGATTTAAAACATCATCAGGGATACTGAGCTCACCACTGTGTTATACATCTTTGCTCACATTGATTTTTTTTTCCATATAAAATTACGAAGTATTCACACAGCCCTTCCATCCTTCAACAGCCTTTAATTGTATTTGTGACTATGATTGAGCTTCTTTTTGCCCTCTAATCTAGGTCATGTCAGCTGAATAAAGGGGCCCATAAATGTGGTTGAGCCCAAACAAAGAAAGGACAGTTACAGCCCAGATGTGAGAGACAGCCCAAGCTGTACCTGAGTCAATAGATCTGTAAGATAGAGGTGTCAACCTTTTTCAGGGACGTGTGGCTCAGGCAGCCTATTAGCAATAACGGTCTAGTGTGCTGAACTTGGCGTGAGCCATTTAGTAGAAAAAAATGACAAGGAGAGTCACTGAGGATCATTTGTAGTAATTTTCAGCTTTGTTGTTGGGAAGTTATCCTCAGTCTGCTCTGTATGCCATGGTTTTTGTTCCAAAGCTTGCTGCTCACAAAAGGTATCAACAGTTGTATACTAAAACATTTTCATAGACTTAAAATAAAATTAGTGTTTTTTGTGTTTTTTTATTATGCTGTAGATAAATAAGAATTTACACTGATATATAAATCACTGCAGTGACACTTTTGTGAGCATAAATCTGTCTTGTGCGTTTAAAGTTTTGGCTGTTAGATCACTGACCTCTTTTTTCAAAAAGTGTTTTGACCCCGAGCTTGGTACAATGTTGAGACAATGGGAACAGTCCTGTGGCCATTTGTCACTCTGTTCCAGGGGTAGGAGTCCAGCTGGCACTCTGCCCCCTCTTCCACATCCATCAGGGTTCTCACTTCCCAGCGATTGGCATCCTAATGACTTTTCTTTTTGTCTCTCATCATCCCACCTTGACTAAGAGCAGCTATGTTTGCCAGCTTTTATCAGCTAGATTTAGATGCATATTTACAGTTAAACCACACATTACAACCTAAGAAGCAACAGAATGTCTCCACATTTCGCCTCTATCATTAACTGGCTTGTCAGCTCTTGCAATTTCTGCAGTCATTTACTGAGCGGGCTGTGGTCAAGTCTATTTCAACACCTACTGGGTCCAATTAGCAGCCCCTAACGTACTTGTAATCATTACAGAAATTCATCAGTCTGGGGTCTTCTTCTCTTTTCTTCCTTCTCCTTTTTGCAGAATTCATTGGCTGCCTGGGTTTCTGAAATGCCTTTGCCCTCTGTGTGTACTAGATAACAATATTTTCCTTGGTATGTAAAATGGTTTGGAAATGAAAGTCATGGATTCTGAACCAAATCAATCATAAAGACCAACTGACTTTAAAATAACTTGAAATATGGATATCATAAGAAACCTGGGTCAAGTAAACTCAGTTGGTGAATTGAAATGTCAAGAGCACCTACTAGTTTCAGGTCTGTGTCCCCATTTGAAGGCGATGAGTCTCTGTGCACATTGGTGCTTTGTGGCAGTGGAGCTATAAAAGCCGTGAAGAGGCAATATTCCAGAGGCAGCTCTGAGTGAGAGTGGAGCAGGAACCTGGTGGTAGATCAATGATAATAAATGTGATTCACTCAAGATGGCTCTGCTGTGAAACCCCTCCAACGTGCAGCAGTGGATGACATCCTGGAAGCAGATAAAAACAAAACCTGATTTCAGTCTAAATGTAGGTCGCTTGTACTGTAGCTATACTGTATAGAATTGGCTCTCATAGATGCTTTCTAGTAAATTGTTTCAGGGAAGAAGAAAAAAAACAATTTGGAGCAATTCTCACTTGCTCAGAGTAAGTAGATGCTGCCACACAGCAGCAATTAATTCCATTCACAGTATAACTAAATGGTTTTATGAGTTTTCAGCTTGGAAGAATAGTACATTTTTCTCTCTTGACTTTAATGTCTGGTGGCTTGTTTGGCAAGAAGTTCTGGCAAGACTGGCATCCCTTTACAAATGTTGGCAAGAGTGGTGGGAGATGTGGCAGATGGCACCGCCCATATGTAGTTTGCCCTTTGGTCAGGTAGACTAATGAATCCTTTTGGGATGTAATATCTTTTTGGGGGTGTAATGGCATGATACCCTCCATGGGGATGCAACCCACTCTTTTCCCACAGCTACGCTGAATTATTGTGAAACTTTTACCTGTAGCTTATCTGTATAGTTTTTGAGGTGAAACTTATCTTTTGGGTTGTTGGATTAGACTATTTAATAAGGTATGTTCATCTTTTTATGATAGACCCTGGTGTCTTTGAGCTGAGCCATGGTGATGTTATTGGACTTGATTTTATCCTTGGGCATTATTTTATCAATTTGCTTCATAAGAACCATGTAAGGTAATTTTGGTTCGATATCTTTTGACATGAGAGGAATATGTTGCACCCTCAAGTGCCTTTTCCAGTATTGCAGCATGGATCTGAACACTTGCTAATACTGTTGCAGATTTCTGTAGCTCGTGCTTTAAAAAAAGTTAAATAAAAGCCTTAATGTACTACCCCTGCTTGACCTTCAAAGCATAGATAATATAGCCCACAAGCGAACATTATTTGGATTTTCTGAGAGTCTTTAAACTCAGTATGATTGTTGTTTTAAATATATTTTGCTTGTTAAAAAATAATACATAAAAACGTTGTTGTAGGTTTGATTTCAGTCAAGAAATGTAAGCAAGAGAATCCATACTCTGAAGGAAATTAAAACTTGGCTGTTCAAGAGATTTTGAATCACTCTGGAGTCAGAATTATGTCTTTTCAGAGAGTTGGACCAGTTAACCACTGCTTGGAAATTCAGTCGTTTAACCTCTGGTTTCTTCTGTCCAATTGGTGAAATGTTTCCAAGCTACTGTACAAAGATTTGGAGTTATCCAAAAGTAATATTTAAATGAGTGTAAATGATCATGCCGAGTCCACCTTAATCTTTATGTAACAAATTAGAAATACAAATGAAACAATTTCTGTAAAAAACAACTTATTTCCGTTTGAAAAAAAATCAAGTCTATCTACAACTTGGGACTATCCTCAGTGGATAAGGAAAAGGTCTTTAAGCAATATGTTATATAATTGCAGCTGGTCCATCAACCACACCCTCTGTTCAAATTGAGCCACACTGTTGTAAAACTGCAAATTGAAGTTTGGTATCATCCATTCATTCGTTCATTTTCTGTACCACTCAGTCCAATTGGGTCGCAGTGGTATCATCCAATGGTACCATCCAATGGTATCATCCAATATTATGTCTGTCGGGATTTTTACAAATATTTAACTAATAAAAAGTAGTTAAATATCCATGTTGCTAAGCCAAATGTTGTGTCCAGTTATTACACAATCTATTTTTTTTCTATTTCCTGAACAATAGCAGTTTAGGATTTTTTTGGACAGTTTTGGAGGTTTGCGCTGAATAGCAGCGGTATGCTGGTTACCAACGAGCACTAATTTACCCTATACTTAACCATCACAAACACTGGCTTTTATACTTTCACACATAGCAGTCTGGGTAGTTTTTTTTACATATTTTGCAAACAGAACCCAATGTCTGTTTTTCCCAAAAGCCGTTGAATCATGAGCTCATTTGACCACATAACACATCCATTCTCTTTCTGTCCTTCGGAGATGAGCTTGCACCTAGAGAACTCGGCAGAGTTACTGCTGAAATGTGATACATTTCCTGCTCCTTATGTAATACTGTACAGTTTCAGGTTACATTCCTGGATGAAGTAGCTGACAAAGTTGAGTGAAAACGGTTTTCCGAGGTACTTCAATGCCCATGTGGCTATACTGATTATTTTGGCATGCCAGTTTCTCACCCTGCCAGAGGGCTGGAAGATCAAGGTCCCGCAGTGGTTCTCAGTCTTGGCCTTTGTGTAGTGAGATTTCCCCAGACTCCATTGAAACTTTTCACAATTTTATGTACTGCACATGTTGGGAAACCAAACTTCTTTACAACTTTGAATTTGAAAAAAAAGAAAAAAAATCTGATGGATGATTCTCTGACAGAGTTTGGCAAAAAATGGTGAGTCACACCCCTGGTGGAGATTAAGTCTTTGGTGGTATTTTTTGTATACCTAATGCTATAACTTTCAGTTGCCAAATGATCTATTGATTGTACAATCTTTCTGAAAATTGTTACTTGTGTAATCTATAAATTTTTAGAGTTTCTTTTCTTGTCCCCTAAATTTTATGAGTGCTACTAATTTTTAGGTTTGTTTACATAAATGCATGATGATCATTAAAGACGCGAAACATATGTTTGTCGTTTGAAAGTATGTTTATCTTTAGTTTTCCATAACTGCCTGGATACTACCTGAGAAAAAAATTTAAAAAATATGTTATTTATCTGTTTTACAACTATGTACTCGAAGAGACTTTAGGGAGAAAATCAAAGGAATAAAATCATTTTGACATCTCCCAATTTTTCTTACTTGCTACCTCTGTTTTCTTTCTCTCTATAAGGCAAGGCAAGTTTATTTGTATAGCAGATTTTCAGGTACAAGACAATTCAAAGTGCTTTACATAAAACATTAAAAGCATAAATGCAAGAATTACAAAAAAATCATTTAAACACAAAATCATTCAAAAGATTAAAAGCAAGAGAAGTTAAAAGATAACAATAATTTAAGAGTTATGACTCAAGTTTAATAAACATCTCAACATGCTACTCCTATGTTTCCCATCCCTGCAGCAATACAGTGTTTTAGAGTGGTTTTGACTTTTCTCTTCACTGCGAAGAAAGCAGCAAAGTCAGACTTTTTTTTTTTTTTGTGGGACCATTTCTTTTTTGTTACCATGTGAAAAAGGATATAATTTTATGCTCTACTTTCTAATATTCAGTGTTTAGACCGGACAACCTGAGAGTGAGTGCATTCACCACCAGCACTAATTGTGCAGGACCACCAAATTCAATTTTGCTCATCTACTGTTGAACTCATATAATGAGGTGTTAATATCACACTTTGAGTAAATAATACATAAGTTTCATATTCTTCTTTATTTGTTGAAGTGTATATCAAACACAAGCCACTTCTTATCATAATATGCTGGCTTTGTGTTTGAAAACACACACAAAAAAACAAAAAACAAGAAAAACATCTTCTCATTGTTATAAATGTGGCTACATGCTTCAAAAATCCCACCTGAGAAAAAAAATCCCCCAACTCAAAAAAGTTAAATAAAAAATAATAAAAATGAACAATTGTGAATAATTTTGCGTTTGGAATTGTAACCCATTTGTTCTCCACATTAGTGCTTTCAGGGAATTCATCAAGCCCTACAGCTTCTTAGCTTTAACTTCGTTCTTAGCTTTGGCTTTTTAGCAAAGTGTGAATTCTGTCCATTTTAGTTGACAATTAAAAACAACATAAGAAATGTGCCATTATTTTTGCCTACACATTAGACATCAGTGCTGCATGTGCCTTAATATGAAACCTTGAATATACTGAGTGCATACGTCTTTAATATCAAGGGATATGAGGCCAAAGGGAAACGAAGCCAAATTCAAGGCGAGTGTGGGATGAAGCGTACCATATGATGTTCGTGCTTTAATCTCAGCATGATCATACCTTAAGGACTATCCACTTCTTCCCACTGACCTATATATAGTCAACTCCATTAGTAAGCAGATCAGAGTATGTGATTTGTTAAACGTACATACTAAATATGTATGTAAGCATCCAAAAATTACATTTGTTATTGGCTCAAAGAGTTTTAAATTATTTGAAATCAGATGTATGTGTGTACGTGCTTGTGTCAAACATGCATATTCCTCATCATTTTCTCCACCAGGTTATCAGCCTGCGAGTGCCTGCTGAAACGAGTCAGCGATTTCCCATAATTGCAAAGCGGTATTTCAATCATGCTTTGGAGCTCATGAAGATTGTGATCCCGGGAAAACATCTGTGCATCATGTGATTGCATTTATAAACCAAAACATTTCTTATGCTTCACTTTTTTTCTTTGATGAAGAAGCGTTTGAGCTAATGTCAGAAAATCCCCAAAGAAGATTAGCATTTGTCCTTAATTATGTTGCTGTCTGTAATTCTATGCATTTAAATCTATGATCAGCTCTTTCTGAAAGCTGAGCAGCAGAGCATTCGGACATCTGTACTGAAGTTGGACCAGGAAATGACATCAGTTGTTGTGCACTCTCACAGTGTTTGCATAACTATTTGCTCATAAATCAGATCGATCCTGTGAGTAAATAAAATATAATATGTATGCTTGAATGTGGTGATCCAAAAATATGTGATAATGTCAGAGCTATAATGAATTATGAATGTGGGTGAACGTGCCAGACTTGAAGCTTAAGACACATCTTTTCTGTTTTTCATCCATATGTAAATAAATGTATCTTCATGAAAAATCTAAGGCAACAGTAGTGCCAATTATTAATTTATTTTTATTGCATTAATACTCCAATTGTTGAGTCTATAAGTACTATGAAAAAAACTGTTTTGATACAGATCCCCCAGCACTTTCATTTCACCCGGTACCTTGATGTATTGCTTGATATGATACACCACCAAACATTTTTCAAGACTTGCACAAACTTTTAATACATTATAGCAGTGAAGGATTTGGTTACAGTGGCATTTACCAAGCTGCTCTAATGGATTTCACTTGGATTGTTTCACCTTCCCTATTCCTTATTAATCTTATGAGACTTAAGATAATCAGGCATTCTTCGGTTGGGAAGGGGGAAAATCAAGACAAAACCAGCTCAATAATCCTTATGTGTGTACCCAGCTTAAGGCAACAACTGCCCACAACCCCAGAGGTACCCCTGATACTGTTTTTACCTCTGTCCAACTGTGCACTCCTTAGGGTAAATGTTGAGACCACCCTGCCTCAGTGGCTCCAGTACCTCAGTCACCCACTGCACATGACCTGCTCAGGTGTCCCTGTAAATGATTGAATCATCCAGGTTCCAATTATGGCAGCATGCTGCATGGGGAAACAACACCCGGTCCCTGAGGCACTGGAAGATGACTGGGGCCCCAAAGTACCTGAAAAGCAGTGTCACAAAATGATGCAGCCCAAATAAAGTGGAGAAGGCCATTTTTTCCTTAAGGCCCATTAATACTCCTTGACGGACATAAATACGGACATCCGTTACAAACTTTTGGCCAGTGGCCTCTGGTCAAATCCAGTATCATGAAAAAGCGAGCTTATCGACTGGGGGAATGGGGTAGACACCAAACAGCGAGACGCATCCTTCTTGACTACCAGAACAACAGGGTATTACCAAGCACAGCTGAATTACCCCCCCCCCACCCACCCCCCGCTGGTCAATGGTCTCTTTAATCACGGCTAATATGAATAGATAATATTACACAATAAATCAAAGGCCTCAAATACAACAGACCTTATGATAAATATTAGACATTGGTGACCAGTTCCAAATCCTGAGGAATTGCCTATGAAGAGCTGTTTGTGCAGCTCATGAGCACCAGGTCTTGCTCAGCTATATACTTCAGTTGGTTTATCACAAGACCACTTACTTTTAAGGTAGGTGATCTTAAATAGAAAAGAACTAAATCATGTTGTTTAAGACAGAGCATGCATTAAGGAGATTCATGAATCATTCAGAGCTACTCAACTGCAGTATCACAGTAAAATTCCCAGCTGTAAGAGAACATAATTGGCTCCATTTAATGACTAGATGGTGTTCAGTTGTTTCTTGCTCTACTTGCAAACAGCTCAGATTTGACAACCTCCATTACCAAGAGCAAACAGTATGAGCAGTATTTTATTCATTGTAAGGTGACCTATTTATGAAATTCCACATTTGATATTTAGATTACATATCCAGAGATTTGTTTGTTGTGTAAGCATTTACAAAAAATTTTCTTCCACTTCTTTTGTTTGTTACTTTGTGAGTGTGTTAGAGAACAAAAACCTGTTGCTTTAGTTTTCTTTAAATGTTATTTTTAATATTATCATTATTATTATCCTTATTATTATTATTATTATTATTATTATTATTGTTGGTATTATTACTATGATATGAGACCAAAAAACATAATATTTAACTGGGAATAGTACTCTGAACTAATTACACTTCTCTTATCTATGGTTAAGCTCATTTTAAGTCAGGTGCTTAAGTGACTAATGTTTTTAAACATGTAATGCATAATATAATGGCTATCAAATATTGCATAAACTCTTGATTTCCCTCACTTTCACTCTTGGTTGTCACTCAAATCCTCTGTATTTGTTTTTTCAATATTTTACCCATCGCAAAAGGGAATATTCTTCGGACCGGTTGAAAAACAAACAGAAAAAAAAGCATTTTTTCCCCCTTTTGTTAAGTGAACAATGTAATGAAGATGAGATCTGACTATTAACAAAGCAAAATACTAAAGCTGAAAAGTGTCAACCTTCAACTACAGTCTGTGCAACTTCTATTGTCCAGCTGGGTGGATAATTTTGTGACGTGAAGCCATCTTGCAAATCTGAGCAGTTTACATGATTTCAAGGTTGAGTATTTTTTGGATTTGTTGTGTTTTCAAGGATCAAGATAAAATAATAGAAGAATAAAAGAAATATGTCTCTTTTAAAATGCATAGTTACAATGGTGAAAGAGGACTTCCAAACCTTTTCCTTTTTACCTTTTTACCTCTTGGAGAAATTTTAAGATTCAGGCTGTTAAACAGATACCTTGGCTACATTTATTTGATCTGATACAACTACCTGTACTGTTTAAAAGACCTACATTTCTTCAGCTTTTCATCAATCACACTTGCACTTGCAATTGATTTGCTTCTTCTACGTTGGTGTTGTGTCTTGCAAGTTTAACAGAGTATGTGCACAAGTGCTCTTGCAGGCATGCAGTATATTGACAGCATGGTTTCTAATTCCATCTTGGGTGCAAAGCAGCCAAGTAGAACAGGACAGATATGGTCTAGTGAGCAAAAATACCAACTGGATTTGGGGACAATAAGTTCCGAAGCTTACATAGGTAGGAATATATATGTTTTTCTTTAGAAACAAATCTGGCAATTAAAAACACTAATAATAAATAAAGAAAATATGCAGCAAAGGTTTTATGTTTAAGATGAAGAATAGCTTTGCTGTGGTTGCTGTTCTATTTAGGCACAAGTATTTATATCCTGTTGACTGGGTTGGTGTCTGTGTTAAGAAGGCAGCCATAAAACAGACAAGAAGAAAAGAGGGAATAACGTGACAAACTCAGAGGAGGGGTAACATGAAATGCAGCTCACGTTCATGTCTGCTGAATCCCAAAATCCCATTTAATGTTGGATAATGTCAAAGTGGAATCACAGTTTTTTAACATGGAGAAGTAGCTGTATGTGTCAAATTGTTGCTTTATATAAATACTAGAGTAAAAGCCGAATAAAGTGCTGCACAAGCCATGACAGTAAAATAAAAATCACAGATTAACCCTTTCAGCTGTCAGTCACATTCAGGGACAACTTTGCATTCTAGCAATGTGTTCTTTCCTTTTGCCATTTTTTATTATTCAACAGAAGTATTCTACCTACTTCCTGTTGCAGCAGAAACATACATTTCAAAGTAACACAGATTTATAAGCTTCTCAATGCATTATGAAATTTTTATTTTTTTTTTCACATACATCATTACACTGATAAAGTGCATATTTACTCTTGTGCCAAGCTCTTACTTGGCCAGCTGTTTAAAGTATCAGAAAACACACTCTGTTGTAAGAAAGATGAGCTTTCTTTGATGTCCTGCAACCAGATAATCTTTCCTAGTTCAAATTAATTCACAATAAGCCTTTACAATCAGTTGTTTCATCAATGTAAATGCATTCCCTTTGAAAAGAAGAATCCAGCTTGTTAAACTATGCACACCTTGTTAATGCTGCATCTCTATGAGTCACAGCCCAACTCTCAGTAAAACTGCTGCAGCATAGAAAAATAGTATGGGCATTGGCTGATAAGAAGAAATAATGGACCATTGGAAATACCTGGAAAAAATTATGATTAACAGTAAAGTGTTAGACGTTGTAGCAGCATGGTTCACTTCATTCATAATCTTGTGTCACAAAATCTGATTTTCTCTGCATGTGTCTCTGAAAGTGAGATTTACATTCAGTGATACTCTATGTATTGGCTGTCGTGTCACAGTTAAAGAATCTCGTCCATTGCAACACCGTCCATTAGCAGAGAGGCAAAAGAGCCTTAAAGAATCACCAAATAGAAATTCGCTGGTGCATTTCAGCTTATTCTAAGTTTTAGAGAGTTTGGCCGGAAGGCTTGAACATTACTCTGGAGAAATGGGTTTATGTTCAACTGTTGATGGTGCACCTCATTACTGAAGCTTGGTGGCTCTCTAAGGACTGATTACGGATTAAGCACATTTGAGAGTGCCAGCACGTACATGCCGCATCTTCTTTGTTTCATTACCCATACAGAGCTCCTTCATCTAAAGCGTACAGTATAAGAATGCAAAGCACCAATGTGTCCACTGGTTCCAGCATTCTTTGTTGTAAAAGAATTCCTCACAAAAAGTCCTACATCCCCAGTTAGTTTTCCACACCAATTCCCCACTGGTATAGTGACAGTGAAACACAAATCTGTCATGTTTTGTGTTTTGTGTTTTTTTATATTCACTGATGGATGCTGTGAATGTGACACATGTAGTATATAGTTTTGTATGTTTCCATAAGTGAAAAAAACAAGCATAAAAAGTTGTTATTTTCCAGTGAATTTAACTAGCTGCTGCCAGAAATTAATCATGCCGATGTTACAGATGCACATGACACGAGGTAAAAATGGAAAATACAGTGTTTGTTTGATAGCAATACCATCTTTTTTTTATTTTTTACAACAAGCCCTTTACAAATCCTGCTCAGGTAACACATCATAGATGGAATTTCACAGTGAGGGTTCAAAAAAAAGAAAATTATCAGAAGTAACAACAAAATGAGACCCTTGGGAAAAAATAGTTACATTTACTGCCATTACTTGAAGGAAACTATTTCATTTGGAAATTAGCACATTTCACAGCAAGGTTCTTTGGCTTCCATTTATAACAAAAGTTTGCTCACTTTTGTTATTGTCATTTGGTGGATGGATGGATTTAGGGTTCTTTCCACACCTGACATGAAGCTACACAGCTAAAAATGCAGCAAGTAACTTCCTTACTTGCATATTATAGGTACATATTTCTTAATTAGCTCAGCAGTTGAACATGGACTTCAGCTAGACCTGAGATACCCATCAGTTAAGCAATTTCATTTGACATTTTCTGCTAACACAAAAACTACTAGTCATTAAATTGAACAGAATTACGAGATTTACTTAAGTTTAAGGTGACCCATCTTCTCACACCGCAGTGCTGACTACTCTGGAGATGTGTTAAAATTAACGCTGGAGAGCTTTAATATATAATAACTGATTATATGTAAATAGTACTTTACTATTGACTGCCTTTAAAAAGCTTACATTGAATCCATTATTCATTCACTCCTCATTCATACTTGATGGTAAGCTACATGTGTAACCACCGCTTCCCTGGGGCACACTGACGGAAACACTGCAGCCGGTGCGTGTCAGCGGCCTCCCCGACCACCATTGAAACACGCATATGCACTCATACACCGGCAATGCCAATACTGGAAGCAAGGAGGGTGAAATGTCTTGTCCAAGGACACAGATGACTGAAGGACAAGGATTAAAACTGCCAACTTTCCGGTCATTAGATTTCCTGCTCGGCCACCAGAGCCAGTTTTGACTCCTTTCTGAAAAATACTGATTTCATGGTTGAATTAAATACCTAAGATCTGAAATGAATCGATGACGTCACTCCACGTTTTAACACAGAAAGTTATTTTGCTGTGTACATTTAAATGTGTAATATAAATACTTAGAGCTGGTTTATACTCACGTGTAGCCTCCGTGCGGCGGGACCCGCAGAGGCTACGCAGAGCCTCTGTGTGTTTATACTCCTGCGTAGGGAAACGCTCCGGGTCGCGGTGTTTTTTCCGGCTCTACAGGCAGCGGTAGGCTGGTACGGGTCAATAAACTCCGCCATGCGGAGTTTTTTCAGTGCTTAACATACAAAGTTACAATCTACTGATTACATGCAGTGATCAGTTTTTAAGAGCAGCTGTTAAATGAGCTGCACAGTCCGATAATTTTCCACGTGAGTCATTACTGGCGTCTCCGTGGATTTTGTGCCACAAATCACGAACGTGGCTGCAGGATCAGTGAAGTAAACTGTTGTCAGATCTGGAAAAGTTTTATTTCACTTTTACCCGCAGTTTAAAAGGTAGTCAGATATCCGGAAACTAGTATCGCAATCTGACCAATCACAGTGGAGAACTTCCGCGTCTCTGCGTCTCCGTAGCCGGCTGCAGTCAGGTCTGCAAGAGGTGCGCGTCGAGCCTCTGCGGAACTACGCAGACAATGCGCGAGTATAAAGCCACCTTTAGGTAAACATTTGCTTTGTGTTACATTATATTTGTTTAATGAATGTAGCTTTACCCACCTGCTCCTAACATGTTGCAATTATGTGATGAACAAGGTGGAGCATTTGGAACGGGAAAAAGAATAATAATATATTCCAGGGTTGATATAGACCAAACACAGAGCTACATGGAGATGTCTACTCATCAGGTGTTCAGACACACACGTCTGAATGCATGCTATTGTTGTTGTTGCAGATGATATAATCATTTGTCACTCATTTGTTTACAGCTTGTTGTTCAGGCCCCGGGTGAACAAAATTCAATTAATGCAGCCATCACCTGTGATAGTTGGCTGATGTCATAGCTGAGGCTGTGCCAAGTTCTGTCTTTCTCTTTTCTGGATGCAAATTTGATGTACCAGGCAATATGCATAAAACTGGCTTTACTTGACTCAGCTCAAAAGATGAAAGTATTCACAAAATACTTTCCCTTTATTGATGGTCCTTTGCTTCAGTGTCTTACTCAGGAGATACTATATAAGCTGCAGGCACAGCTCTAACAAAGTTAGCTCTCCGTTTTATTTGATAGCAAGTGACTGACAAATATTATCCTTTCCTATTTGTTACGGTCTCTCCGTCTTCGATAGTTTCAGTGATGAGAAACCTGAAATCGCAGGAGATATTTGATCAAAGACTCAGCTCAGCCTCTTGATAAATCCAAATAATGTCAGTGGTGTGTGTAAAAACAGTGCTCTGTGTCTCTGTCTCCTTCAGGTGAGCACCTTCGTGTCTGTCCTCAGGGATACACTTGCTGCACATCTGAGATGGAGGACCAACTCAACCAGCAGAGCAAATTGGAGTTTGAGAATTTGGTCGATGAGACCAGTCACAATATAAGGACAACATTTATCTCCAGACATAAAAAGTTTGACGGTAAGTCAACAAGCTTTTATCTGCTTTGTGGATAAATGGCCTGGAGTTTCCTTCTAATTTTGACTCATGCACTATATTGCTTTTGTGGGCTTTCTTTTTTTCATGAGATATTCCAATCAAGCACCAGTTGGAAAAAAATGTATATAAATAGGGTAACCACTATAAATGTATCTGCACTGCAGCAGTGCAAAAAGGCACTTACATGTTTTTGTGATGAATTGATGTTAGAATTTAGACCCAAAAGAATTACTTAGTAAAACAGAAAACCAGTAAAATGCTTGAGCAATTTTTATTGGTAATCTTGAATCCAGAGTCACTGGGTTGAGATAAATACTAGACAGGGAAATCGATTATTAGTGGCTGATAAATAGATTGGAGCGAGTGACATTAACTAGTTCAGGGTGTATAAGCAGGATACTTGACAGAATAGCGTGAACTGGTGTGCAGCTAAACCCAGGAGATTGATCGGAAAATAAGCATTGCAGGTATGTGGATTTAAGTATGTAGCAACTCATAATCAGTGGGCGAATAGTTAGTGATTACAAATCAAAAGAGACTGGAAACCTAGAGCTGACACAAAAGACAGTAATGGCTTAAAGTAAAAATGCTGCATTGGATGTCCAGGTGGAGGGGAGAACAGCATAACCCGATGACAAGCAAACACAAACACACGGAGCAAATAGGGAGCCGCATACAATGACAGGGAGGAGAATTAATGTGACGTGTTACACACCTGCATCATCTGTCCATTGTTCTGTTACCGCTAGCTGCTGTATTTCATCATCACTGTCACACTCAGGGTGAACATGACAAGGTTTATATTCACCTTAATTCTTTTTACTGCGTGGTATGAATGTGTTGTCTCCACTTCACTGAAAAAGCCGAAGATGCCTCGTTAGACTTGACTGAAAATTGTACACCTGCGCTTCCTCAATCATGAGTTCCCAGGCATTTTTCTTCTATGTCTGGCTTCTCATTCCCTCTCAGGAATTCAAACATCTTTCAAGGTTTTTAAACAGGATTTTTTAGGTTTGATTTATAGGTGAGAGGAGAGACCAGAGGCACAAGTCAAGTCTACTCTCAGTTCTCAGAGTCAGAACTAAACCCGGGAGGCATGCGTTCAGTTTTCATGCTGCTCACATGTGGAGCAAACTTCCAGAAAACTTCAGGTCTGCTGAAACTCTAATTAGTTTTAAATCAGGGTTTAACACTTTTATGTTTGCCATGTTTTATAAAAGATAAAACAGACAAACCTAATTTCTTGAATTTTATCTTATCTTCTTTGAGGATTAAATTTTTTTACTTTGTTTTTAACACTCAGGAGTCATTGGACGCGCCGCCGCGTCTTTTTTACGTCGCTGACTTAAGACGACCTAGCAGCGAGACGCAACGTAGCTTCTCCTTTCCAACTTTATTGAACAGGGCAGGCTTCACTCTACAACGCAGTTTTTAAATCGTGTTTTTTGACCAAGTAAAACCAAA
>JAVQJG010058261.1:0-21850 GCA_036024015.1 Craterocephalus amniculus | reverse complement strand
TAGCCCCGCTAGCATCACACCACAGCTGTGTGCTCACACGTTACCACTGATGCCTCGCGCAGGACAGCTGCATCATATCTGACGTTTTAATGCTGGATAAGCGGTAATCGCGAATAAGAGAAATATTCGCGAATAAGAAAAAATATTCGCGATTAACGAATATTGTAATTATTGTGACAGCCCTAGTCGTGCTTATTTGGTGTTAATTTAGAATAATTTATTTTTTGTTCTGCTTTTTGTAAAAGGATCCACCGTAGACTCTAGCAACCATGCTTGAATACATCAGTCTTTGTATATATTGAGTTGCACATTAAGTTTTCTTCTAAGAAAAACATATGCTATTTCTCAAGCTCAAGTCAAGGGCATTGAATGACCTGCATAATTTTTTCTTAGTATTTAATATTGAATTAACACATTCTCCCTCCTTAGCACTTAGGGTTTTATCCAAATTGAATTAATCCAAAGAGCGAGTTACAAGGATAGTCAAAGACCTAGTTATTCCTATCTGCTTCATCTTAAGCGTAATTAAAGCTACAGAAGTCTGTAGATTAACTGCCTTTTATGTGGATTCAAGAACCATAGTATGACTCTAGTGTATTAAAATACATTTAAATTGTTTCAGACCCTTAAGTTGTTATGGGCCTTTAATATTTTTGGACCTTGGGATGACACAATGGAAAAATTATGTCTTCTTTTTGTCCATATTCTGTTGTCTTTTACTATTCAAGTGAAAACCATAAAGCTAATTTTTTAATCTTGGCTGATTTCTGCTTCTCAACTCAGAGCTGGGTAATGATTAAATATTACTTACATTTCCAAAATCACTATTATTAGAATAATGCAATAAACTATTATTTGAAATAATGTATGTTTTATATTTTAGAGTCAGAATATGGATCACAAAAAGGTCATAGTTATATTGATGAGTTTATATAACATTAACAGTGTCTGTTTAAGGATGATACTGCACACCATCCACAGAAAACGGGTGTGTTGAGCTGTTCATACGTGAAAATCGTGCATCTTCATTTGGATTGGCATTTAGAGTCAGAGCTTAAGTGAATCCCACAGGACGCTGAGATTTTGCAGCTGCATGTGACAGCACTTTTCATTATCATCCCAACACCAAATCTCATTTGTAGGTAATGCTGTTCAGTAAAGATCCTGTCCTTCCAGTACATATCTCAATGCTTGCAGGAACTTTTGTGTTCTGTAGTAAAGTGCTGCACACTAGTAATATAAAGGAAAGGAGCTCACAGCTATACGGAGACACTTCTAGAGGGTTCCTCTGGTGCAGCAATTCTTTAAGAATACATTGTTTGTTTCCTTTTTTGATCTGTTAAAGGTTCACAGCTACTCATTTCATTAGGCATGAATTGGCAGAAGCTAAAGTTGATCAAAGCAACATTACATTAAGTTAACATGCTACTAAAGATAGAAAATTGTATGTGGAGTTTATATATGCCATGAAAGACAGAATTATAGCTGGCACGATTTGAATGCAGATATTTGACTGACAGAGTTGATAAAAGTCATTTGTCTTTAATTAGAAAATAGTGGTTCAAATTGACTTGCCGTCCTACTTTAAGGTTTAGCCATACAAGAGCCAACCTGTTCTGAGTAACAATGGTAAATCACTGTAAAAAACATAATAAAGATTCTGTATTGAGTTGAATCATATAGACATACCATATATTTCACCTGAAGAAATATTACTTTTACCCCCTGCCCTTGTCTCCATCTGTCTTATGGTGTTTGTTGAAAATTTGAAATCCATCGATTGCATGAACAGGATATGCAACATGATGAAGCAATGTGCAAATATTGCAGGAAGATAATGCCTCACTGAAGGGAAACAGGATCCATCTCTGGCAACATTTTACCAATATGTGTCAGAATATACCTGTTTGGTGTGTGCTGGAAGTTGGGTAAGAAAATCAAAAGCCTTTAAGAACTTTTCTGAATCAGTGCATCATGTGGGTTTACTAGCACGTTTGCATTTTTATTACTCTTTAAATGTATCTAAATTATTTAATATGGCAATAACCTTTATTTGGCAAATGAATGATCTACACCAATGGTTCCCAAAACCTACATGCACAAAATCAGCTTCTCTCCCTGAAATAACTCATAATATTGAGCAATAACTTTGTTTATGCATTAAGAAATTAATGTGTTCATTTGACAGATTCATTTTTGTGTTTACAAATTAATTTTCATTGCCCTAATACCCAAATATATTTGATAGATGAAAACTAAATATTTTTCTGCAACGATCTAGTGGCACCCTGAAAATATCTTGAGACCCCTGTGTGGGCCGGGATGGGTAGAGTCTGATGTACACAGTAACTGTGAAAATCCTAGCATGTGGTACAATTTTCTATCTTATATAAAGTTTAAATAAATTAATTTTATGGATGAGTTATTTCTGGAGGGAAAAAAAATTTCAATAGTATCAAGATTTTTCATGTCTGTTGAGTTTTTCAGATGCAGTTACACTCCATCTTCTCAACCCTGGGGTTATAAGGAATTTACTGATTCAGAATATGTTCTGATTTATCTCTAGGAAAGGGATAAAATGTCAATACAAAGGCAAACAGTTTTACTGCGACATCTCAGAGTCAAATGATTAGCGGTAATAACTTTGGTGAATTTCTGACAGTAATTAATGTGTGTTGTCCCTAAATTGATGCGGCTGATGTCTGCTCAGACTGTGTTGGTTCAGTTGTGCTGCTCACCCCTCTTTTCAAAGACGTCTGGAAGCAGCTACTTCTCTCTTCCTTTTCTCTCCCTTCTTCTCTTTTTTGGTTGTCTGATGTTCCTTGCTACTGGCAAGATAGGCAACTCAGTTGAAACAGCTGAATCAGATGTGGACTAAATCACTGTGCACCATCTTATAGAGCTGAGAGTGGCTTCAGAGACTGTCCTTAATTCTGCAGAAATCAGAACAAAATGGAGCTTTCATCTCCATCAAACTGCATTGTATGAGTTTACATTTAAGTCTAAGATAACTTTCTTCTGCCCATGTTACTGTTATATAATCCTTAACTGCTGGACGGTTAGCTCTTAAGATTATACGGGGACATGGACCTGTGCTGCCTGTTACAAATTACTGGGATATTCCAGTGATTAATGAGAGAGAAATCTGGCTGGAGGATGTACTTCATTTGACAGGACTCTTTAAAGTTAAGCTTATAGTACCTGCTAGTGAATGACGTGCACCATCTGCATGCGTAGGAAGTATGGAACAGGGGAAGCTATCTGAAAGGGAATATTGGGTTGCAAAAGGAAAGCACATAAAGAGATGTATTAATCTGTTCACATAGCTGATCGCAAAGCTTCCTGTTTGATGAGAACCATCTCTCAGACTAAAAAAAAGCAATTTTGCCAGTTTTTTCCCAGTTGATTGTGTTTGTTCTAAACTTCATTTGGAAGCAAACTGCCATCATAATTGCTCACTTCAGGTGGCTGGAGTTGTAACATTAACAGCAAAACACCATTTCCATCCTCTGAAATCAAGAAGGTATAAGATTGTTAAGCTAATTTGCAAAAGTGATGGTTTAAAGTGAAAGCTTCAAGTTTAATTCCTCCTTGCCACTAGGTGTTGGAATCAAGCTCGTTCACAGGACTAGGTTTAAAAAATCGAGTAATCGATTAAAATTGATTCAAGACTAAAAAATCAATAATCGATACATAAAATGCCAAATTCGTTGTTTTTTTTTTTAAGAAAGAAAGCTTATTTTTTATTTTGCCATTCTTTTTTTACTGTAGTGTTTCTGTTAACACTGTATTTTGTTTAACATGTAAGTCATTTTTTAATAAAAACATGAATATTAAATGTATAAAAAATACACACTGTTGAAAGGTTGATTCAGCATTTCATAAAAATTGCCATCTGTGAGTGTCTAATTTTCAAGAAATATTGATGTGACATGAATATCTGATAATGAATCGATATTGAAAAAATCTAATCAATTGTTGCTCTTGCGAATCGAATCGGTTCAGGAAATTAGGATTGATACCCAGCCCTACTCGTTCATTCTCATGCTAACCATCAAATCTACCAGTTGCCAGTATGGCAGACTGTTAGTTAGCATTAGCAAACATTTAACTTGCCTTTCAGAAGGAAAACCACAACCTCAGTCGGCACCAAAGCTCAAAAGCTTGACCGACATTAACTCTTTCCCTGCTTTGTTTCTTCGGTCCGCTTGAATTTGAGAACTGTGATGGAATGTAGATGTAATTTCTACACAGAGCTATAGAACTGTAGCCTGGCTAACACGACTTCAATGCTCGCATTGGTCTGGCCAAGAGCATGAGGACAACCGTTTCTCCGAAGGGATGGTTGATCCGTCTTTTTCCAATACCTCTGTTCGCGATTGGTTGAAACTTTTCCTCTGACGTATGTGTAGCCAGCGGGGCTCACTGGTAGATCAGACTCTTACCGAAGCCGGCTGGGAGCGAGGCGAAAATGTCTTTCCCTCCAATAAATGTCTCCAGGACTACTCGTTGCTCAAATGTCAAAGAGAACTTTCCGTTTAATGTCCTCCTAACAGAATCTACCACTGTGTCAAATGCATGCCCCTGCTCCATGTTTACAATGTTGACAGTGTTGAAGAGCCTGCCTCATTGGACAAGCTCAAAATTGATTGGCTCCCGATTTCTCCGAAAATTGGAACACCTTTGAATGGCCAATCAGTACAGTGTATTGTGTGATGCCAGTAGCTCCGCCCAAACTGTACCATTTTCGGATGGACCCACAACTGAAGTGGCAAAAGTGGTCCATTTTGGGGTTCATGGGACACTATTACAACGCTCAAAATAGCGTACCTGACCATACTAACCCGTACCGTATCGCTCAGTTGAAACAGGGCTTAGAGATGCTCACAGAGGGGGAAGAGCGTAATCACATGGTCTATTTTCATGTGAGCCCAGCAGAAAGTGCTAAGGACTTGTGCAAAAACACAGAAACAGTCACTTTATTAGTAAGATTTAGCTGGAGACTCCAATGTATTATTTGCTTGATGAAAAAACCGACTCCCTTTAGTTTTTTTCCTTCTTGTAATGGAACAGCAACAAACCTTCATTTATAAAGACTCAGGAGGAACAAAAGGTGTATTAGACAAACTTACTGAGGTTCAGCTGAAGGGTTTGTTGTCCTTTTCACCAAATGTAAACTTTGTAAGACATTAGACTAGACTTCACTGAACACTATATCCAGCAGCCATTTGAGATTGACATTAGTACTGAGGCAGCCCTCGACATCCACAGTGCAGGCATCAATAAATAAGAGGTCAGGTCATTAAAGAATATCTCTCTGATGACTGACCTAATCTCTGCTTTCAAATGCTCCTCCCTGGAGAGAAATGGCTGCAGGAATGGAGGGCCCTTTAGTTGTGTCAGCTTTGATATCGTTCACAATAAGCACATCTTAATGTACACAGAGGTCCTCAGTTGCCCCTCAGTGTTCCTATTTTTAGTCATGTTACTATCGAAGCACCAGTGGGCTTTGGGAGCAGAAAGACGTACGGATGATAACCGATGATGAGGCTTGTGGTTTCCGGACTGTTTGCATGCTAATCGAGAGTAAACACAACACTCTATGCATGACAAGTGCGCATGCAAAATTATTTTGTAAAACAAGTTTTTTTCTTTGTGGTAATGTTATATTGCATGTCATAGAAGGTTTGTTGTTGCCGTCATCATTAATTGAGCACATAGTTGGCACATTTTTTCTAGTGTTTAAATTCCCAGATCAAAGGCAGTGCCTGCTTGTTTGGCAAATGTCACGGTTTAGTACGTAGGATGGAGAGGGAGTTTATTCATTGATCCATTTTTGTGCTGCATAGAGGTTTTTGTCTGAAACGTTAATCCAAAAGCAAGTACTATTCAGGAACGCAAGTTTCTGATAGTGAAATTGGCTATGGAAATGTTTTTGTGTCATCCCTTCCCTGCTCCATTTGCCAGAGTAGCTCTGCTATTACTGTAGCTGTGCCTCAACATGCCTGTATCCTCTGCACAACTGGCTAAAAGGGCCTCTTAGGCATGCCACACTGTGGTGTTTCAACACACCACCCTCACAAAAACACACCACAGTGGAATTTTCCCTCAATGTTGGACTCGATTACACATGAAATATCTGTCTGCCTCTCAGTAATATACTGACTAGATCCTCGCATACAGACTCAAAGATGACAAGCAAAGCTAAAGGACTGACCTCGCTCTGAGTGCTGCATTTCTAGTACCCAGTTAAAGGTTTGATAAGCTGGCTAAAATCTAATCCATCTGAGTCTTTATCTTGTTTTAATGAAGCCAAAGTCAACTGTGTCTTAGTGGCCCAGGTAAAGGAGCTAATATTTTGGCTCAGGATGAAATGTCAAGGAAACGTTGCCACTCTGCAGGTCTGTGCCGCAGAAAGGTGGAGTTTTCTCTGATGGCAACAGTGTCTGTTCTACTTCTATAGGCGAAATAATAACTCTAATTACAATCGACTACTGATTTTCTCCACTCCTCGGGGTCTTATCTGCCTTCCTCTGCTTAGTGCTGCTGCTGTGACACAGGCAAGGAGAAATCTAAAGGCATAAGCAATCTGGCCTCGATTATAGTCATAAAAATGGAAGCCTGGCTCCAAGCAATTACCCCATAGGGGAGCAGAGCAAGTGTAAGAGGGAGGGAGATGGATCCGGACGTGAGGGATGCAGGTGAGGGAGAGTGCCCAGATATACAGAGGAAAGACAAAACACTCAGTTATACAGGTTGGTTAGTGGGGAGGACAAAAGTGAGACTGTGACCATGATGGAGTGGGACGTGGGTAGAGAGGCTGTCACCTCTGAATGGTTCTGTAAAGCGCTGTGACAGGAAGCCGTCAGTGCGTTGGAAAACAGAAAAGGGAAATAGAAGGTAATCTGCTCTCAATGTGACACGATGTCAAAGGAGTTGTGTGTCTACTCCGGCACAGTACTGTCATTTTGAACCCAGCCATGGGAGATCTCCCCCCAACTAGTCTGCTAATACTCATCACCATCACTGTCATCATCATCATTATCACTATAATCATAGCCACTGTCAACAGCACACATGGGGCACACTATCATTGGGGACCAGGAGTTTTAGTCCCTCGTACAAGGAGAATAGATCAAGCTGTTGGGTTTTCTTGCATCCAAATAGGTGGTTTTGGAAGTTAGCAGTCAGGTCCATGTATGATCTTTTACTCAATTGTCCCAGATCATTTTCTCCAAATGACTGAACATAAAGTAATCACATAAGTGACCGTGGTCGTTGTTCACTACATCAGGCTCTGGATTGACAGTCCTGAGATTGCTCGCTTACATTACGACCCAGAGCCCTGTTCTTTTTTCTGACACAACACTATTGATCCGTCCCTGTGGAATTGTATGTTCCCTGGTCTCCACGGGCTGCTCTGACTGTGTGATTGCACTGCTGCAGCATTTAGGCTTCTTGCAGCTGTCGAGGACATACAGATTGCCTTTGAGAGTTTCTCAGATATTCTGACACTATTGTTTGGGGTTCTCCTCGGCACTATCACATAAGGGCTCTTTGTTTAAGTTTAACAGTTTTCAGCCGTGCGACGCAGGAAAAGCAGGTCTCATTCAAAGGTGAGGTCAAATGGTGAGAAGAAGGTATTGAATTTTAAAACAGTGAATTATGTTAGTCTTTAAATTAGCAGTAAAGCCTTCAGAGAGGGATCTTTTCATCTGATAGACGTGGCCTCATGTTGCCTCTCTGTTCTGTGATTTGCAGTAAAATCTGTGGGGGAAATCTGTTTGCTTTCTAAATCAAGTTTATGACCATAATGATGTTGAAAGTTCTGTATTTAAACCATATGTATTATAGCGACATCATAAATGTTGATTGCATTACTTCATTTATTCTCCTTAATTGCTAATTGGTTAGTTTGCAAGTTCTCCGTGTATGAACATTTGTAGATGTGTATACATACACACTTTAATTATCCTGGTGCTCATAAATATGAGTAAGGTATATTTCATTGTTAGGAGTTTTTTTTATGCATTGTTTCTGGTCATAGTTTTAATTAGTACTGATATGTGTAATGTCATAAATTTTATTATATGTCTGTGTGGATCCAATCAAGATGAGCAGCTGCTAGAATAAACTAAGCTCCGCCTTCACAAAGTAATCTGGTGTCACAAACTTCTGAAGCCACATTTAATATGCTTGAAATTTATGTTGTTTTAAAGAAAGCTAAAGATAATTTCTGCTTTCTTTTTAATTTGTAATTCAAGACTCATAAATTAAAAGAAGGCTACTAAAAAGATATGAAGATGGGCAAAAATATAGAAGTAAGTCTGTTAGCTGCTAATGGTGTGCTCCTCTTTGCCCAAACCACAACTTAGACCTCATGCGTGAAGCCTTAAAAAATATTTGGCAAATGTAAGATAACTTGTTTGTGCAGTAATGCAGCCAAGACAGTTGATGAGATGACCAAATAGGAAACATCTAGACAACAATAACAAAAGAAAAACAAATTTTGAAGTGGTTGCTGACGTGTCCATGAACAAAGAGGCACAATCTCTCTTTCAGCATCCCCCTCACACAATCTTTTTTACTGACAGTCTTTTCTTCTGTTGTCATTCTCTTGTGTGGCATATGCAGGGTACAGCACTTTCCAATAAAAGTGACAGCTCTTTTAATAGCATTTATCCCGAATGACAATCTTAAATGACAATTTAATTGTCAGGTTAAATAGGAATTTCCTTTTAATATTTGTATTTCTTATTCCCAGGGGTCTTTTAATTTGATCACTTTCTAAGTGACATTTTAGCAGAGATCTTAACATCAATGGTAGACTTGAATATCAAGCAATACCTGATGTTGGATCACTGATCAATTCTGACATTTGTGTAAGTTGTAGAAGTAGAACTGCATAGATACAGTGCTACTCTGAAATGTAGACTGGGCAGTTTGGGATTGAACCAATGATAACCAAACTGACTAAGCTCACAGGTCACCATCATGCTAGTTTTAACTGTATATCTTGAACATCAAACATTTCCTTGAAATCAAAATATCGTCAAACCCCATCTTCGGCAGTGTGATTATCAGGAAACAGAAAAATGTAAAACATCATTTTGACTGCTTTGCAAGTGTCCTTTTTCAAATGCTTAAAAAGTTGCATTAAAACCCTTAGCGGACATTACTAGAGTAGTGAACTGGGCCATCCATTATTTGGGAGTGAATTATGTTTCACATTAATATTTGTGGAATCCTGTCACATTATCAGCAAAGCTTTAGAGAAGCTGTGGATGCTCAAGCAATTTTCATTCTGTAATTCACCCATAGTGCTGCCTGTAGCTGTACACTCTCACCTATGCAAACCACTTTACTGTATTTTAAATGTCTCACTCTCTGCAATATAGTTATTTTAAATTGGCTTAGCTGTCTAGACCAATGGTGCAATATACATATACGATATATATATATATATATAATTGCTCTACATGGTTCCTCCAAGTTTGCTCTCACAGCCTGGTCTGAGGCTGTTAACTTGTGCCTTAGGCCTGTTTTTCTGTCCCTCTTGCTGCAGAAATCCTTTAACCTCTACTGTCACTCTCCCACTGTGCAGCAGTGTTGGTCGCTTGTTGGAATACGTTTGCATCACTGCAGTGAGGGTGCAGAACTTTCAGGCCTCATTGCCACTTAATGAACAAACAAATTTCTGGTAGATTTTTCAGTTAAGTGGAGAAGCCATCTGCACTATTTATGCTAAATGGATTTTAACGTCATAAACAAGCTTGCTTTCTACAGTTGTGCCAGTTGGCAATTAGATCAACTATTGAATATATGTATGCAGCTGTCATCTCTGTTTGTCATTTCATCAACCAGTGCTTGCTCATGGCTCTCCTCCTTTCTAACTGCCTCTTTTTCTACCTTGCGTGTGTAGTTTCTTACACAAAGGATAAAAGTAGAGTGTAAAGATGGGCTATAGGTATCACTTATTTTATTCAACAATGGGTAAGTATATGTCATCAACTTTAAATATAACTATGATACTAATACTAATACAACCCACTGCTCACTCCTTTAGGCCTGCTGATACTAACTGAGTGAGAGATGTCAGAACTCAAATTCAGCTTAATTTTGCCACTTTTACTCAGTTTTAACAAATTTCCTTACAGAGTTAATGAACGGACCCTTGTATGATGTCTCTGGATATTGTTCATACTGTGCTGCTTAAAGAAGTATTCCCAACATTCAGTCCTGTTACCTTTAAGATTTTTAATTTGTCTCTGCTCTCTAGATGTTTCCCAGACAGTTTGAAGCATGCTGTTTTGCACTGCTAAAGAAACCCAATTTGAAATCCAATTCAATAAGTTGCAGATTCTATCTTTAAACGTTCCTAAGAGTTTTGAGAATATAATCCCAGCATAGTTTATTTGATTTATTAATGAAAGCAGTTATTTTAACAATCTGATTTTAAAGTACTCCAGATCACAGAAAAAAACATTTGTACAGGTAATAAATGATTTACTGGTAAGTGCAGATGGAAGAGAGTCAAATTTTGATTCTGTTAGATTTTATTGATTGATTCCGTAAACCACATTAACCACCATCTTTTTCTATCATTTAAAATAATTTCTTCTTCTCAATAGATTAGCTCAGTTGTGGTGTACCACTGGGTTCTGTCCGTGGTGTACTTCTATGTTAATGTAGCTGGATGACATTTGAGGTTCATGTGCACGTAAGCCGCTCTCATGTATGCTGAACCATGTGCTGAAGCAGCATTGGCTAAAGTCACTTCAGGCACTGCAGATGGGTCTGGTGTTGTCAGCAGTGCCCATAGTGATGACATGGATGTGTATGCATTTGTAGCTTGATCCACAGCAATGTGTCATGTGTTTCTTTAGGGGCTGTCAAAGGACACAAGGGGACAGGATCTGATTCAGCTCTAGAGCTGCCGGCAGATCAGGCCTAACAGGCTCATTGTAGTGGCAAATAAAGGCATTTCGGACCTTGTTGGTACTGAAAAGCCTGTAACCTATTGTCCCTGCCTTCTCCAACTATACTGTGTCTCGTTCCAACCAAGGCTGGGCCCATGCCTGTTGGACAAACATTTTAATAGTCATTATTGCTGTGCTTTGCCAGAGTCGGTGGCTCGTTATACCAAATACACATATTCCTGTCCATGTGGAGACACAACTTGGGCAATTTACAAAGTACTCTGTCTATATCTAATGTGAGCCCTGCATATAACTGTGATTCTCCTCTCTTTTTCATCCAGTGAGGCCCTCATTTAACACATAGACTGCTGTTATCAGATGTGAATTATAAATATGTTGAATCTGTATTCATAATAGCTCTAATGAGTCACGAAAGTCTATTGAAATGTGTGCATTAGAATGAAGTCTTTGAAACCCTTTTGTGCCAGAGAGGCTGAGGATGTGATGGCGAAGAAGCATGGATGTAATCCTTGGTCCACTGGAGAGGCTATTAAACTTGGCATGTCTAAAAGGCTGTAGGCCTATTGAATGCCTGCCTGTCTGGAATTGGAGCTAGAGAGCCACCTGAGTCTTGGTTCTGCTTTGTCCTTAGAGTCTGAAATCCTCCTATATGCGGCCTTCTGTACATACCAGTATAGCTATACAGAAAACATTTACAGTATCCCTACAGCTCCGAAGAGGAGAGCTGCCAATTTATCATCCAAGAGAAAAGTCCTGCAGGACACAGCTCCTTGCGGGACACTTAGCAGCATTCCTGTTGCTGGCCTATAGCATGAAAACGGAAGAATTGAAGCAGACTGGCTGGCAGGCAGGATGCTCATCTGCTATAGGGTGAAAGTAGCTCTGAAAATCAGAAGTGACAGCATTATGGCTGCAGCAGGTGTCTCATTTCATTGTGCTTAATCGAGAACATAGACAGGTGGATTGAGGGCCGGCCATGTATTAAAGGGGCAAAAAGCGATATTGTCCCAAAACACAGTTGCACGGTGGTGTGGTGGTTAACACCGCCGCCTCACAGCAAGAAGGTCGCTGGGTCGAGCCCCGGACTTGGTTGGAGCCAGAGGGGGGGGCGGCTGGTTCGGGTTGAGGGAGGGGTGTGAAATAGCAGCCTTTCTGTGTGGATTTTGCATGTTCTCCCCGTGTATGCGTGGGTTCTCACCGGATACCCCGGCTTCCTCCCACTGTCCAAAGACATGCATGTGAGGTTAATTGGACACTCTAAATTCACCCTAGGTGTGACTGTGCGTGTGTGTGTGTCAGCTGTCTCTCCGTGTTGGCCCTGCGACAGACTGGCGACCTGTCCAGGGTGTACCCCGCCTCTCGCCCCTTGACAGCTGGGATTGACTCCAGCACACCCGCGACCCACTTGGATTAAGCGGTTCAGAAAATGGATGGATGGAAGTTTAAGTGTCACTTAAAATAGTTTATGTCTAGTTTAGAACAAAAAGCACTGGAAACACATCTATAAATGACATTTATTTTTGTTTGATTTGCTGCTTTGCTGGTGAGTGATCAATACTGACTGCCAGTAGGCTACTGTACCTGCATCAGAAACAACAAAGTAGGATGTTTACAGTTACCCTGTTATGCTAAGATTCACTTAACACATAACTAGACACATGCTAGATATTTGAAATATATTGTTTGATCTCTACAAATGTACAAACCAAAACATTGGGATCAAATTGTAATAATTTTGTATTGTATTGTTCAGAGCTCAACCATCATTTACTAAGTTAATCCAAATGTTATCCTTCACCTTTCCGTAAAGGTTCATGATATTCAGTTACAGTAGGAAGGTTTTGCGTGATCTAGAGGAAAACACAGATTACTACCAATAACATCTCTCAAACTAACTGAAACCATTTTATGATTAAATCATTTGTGGGAGTTTAGATTATTTACATGATTATACACATGACTTGGATTATCCAATAATTTGACATTGTTTCTTGATTATAATCTGTTTTTGAAGTTTATAGATTGAAATTTAAAAAGCAATTGGATTTTGGATTACAATAGACAAATGTTTGACACAAGCAAAAGCTTTTATAACCATATTTGTATATTTCTTTGCATCTTTTTTTGTTTTTTGCTTGAATATTATTCCAAATAACGAACAGTTTTTGCAAAATTATCGTAATATAATCGTAAAAAGAGAAAGAATAACCTTCTCTCTTTTGTTGTTTTTATTTTTTTTAATTGTCCATTTTTTACAATTAAGATGGAGATGACTGTACCCAAATGAATCAGTGCTTGGTTACATAGTATACACACAAACATTTAAATCCTCTTAAATTGGTGAATAAATATTGCTTAAATTAAGCAAAATCTTTAATTGTGAATTCATATAAACTGGTTGAAATTCAAGTGCTTTAACTTATCTCTACTTATTACACAACAAAGAGGTTGATCCCCTAGCAATTTACTTTCTTTCAGAGCTGTATTGCTTACAAGAAATGTTTGTGTAACTAAAATCTCTACCTGTGGTGTGTTGTGAAGTTTAACTATCACAAGTCAAAATGCATTCACAGTGTTTTTGACTAGGCTTTTAGGCAACCATGCATGTCTTTGGCAATATGAGTAGCTTTGAAAGTATGGCAGGTAGATTTTTTTTAACTCTCATAATTAATGCATTGTATTTTCTGTAATTTTTTTTCTTTTCTTTTTTTTTCCGCTTCTGCAGTAGCCTATTGTAGCTTATTAGCATTTTATGGAGAGAGTGCTAAGCCCATGAGCCCTCTAGATAGACCCCTTTTGCTACATGTACCCATTATGTAATTTTTTTCTGTATCAGAAGACAGGCAGCTTTGTACGAGAGGGCTGTGACTGGGCTCCACTTAATTTAGATCTGACATGCTGTACAGAGAGGTGCTTCCCACCTTTGTAGATAAAACAGTGGAAAATATATGTCTGAAGTTTTTTAGTCAATGTGAGGCTACCAGTGGACAGACTGAGATTTTTCACAGTTTTAGACATTGAATATATTAAATCAATAGATATAGATGGAACAGTGCCAAAGTGTTTCCCTTAGACGCATTAAATTTCTAGATACATCAAACAAAATACATCAGGTGACATCTGTTATTGAAATGAAAAAGATGAATACATTACACTCTAAAACAACTGATGCCTTAAATTCTTCAACATGTGTTGACACAAATGTTTTAACATTCAGAGTCGCATACTAGTAATATGACCAATAGAATAGGTATAATCAATCATTGCCTTATAAACTTTTGTTCATGACTTTTCATCTGCTGCTGTTTTTCTGCAAACGTCTGATTTCCATGGCAAGTTCTTATTGATGCACATGAAGTTTTTCACATAAATGGAAACTGTTATTTTTGGTGAGAAACAATATGACATATATGTTAAAAAATTTAGAAATATAAGTATTTTTGGCTCTTTTGATATATGTACTTGTAATTTATGGCAACACTAAATGTGTTTGGGTATAATGTGCTGCTTCAAATACAAACTCGGTTTTAAGTATTGCACACAGGTAACAAGTGAGGTGTAAGATACCTTATTATGTTTGTTTTTGATTGACTTGACTTTGTCGAGAGTTTTGTTATGAACCAACTAATTTATTAACCTTTGACTTGAAGCTGCTGCTAAAGATGGTGATGATGATAAACTGGTGAGGGTAACGTGATTACAGGTGTTGGTGACTAAAGGAAATCTTGTTTTTATATGTTGAGAGCAATGTTTGGTTTTAGTGGTGACTGTTGTGGTGATGTTGGTGAAAATGAGGAAAATGACTGTTTAAATTTTGACCAAAATGATTAAAGTAAATCGTGTATTTAACTATCCTGGTTGTAAGAGTCTGCACTTCTTACCAGCAGGGAACAGCCACCTGTGCTGACTTCCCTATTTGTGCTTTACTTCGTTGTAGTAAATTATAAACATTTTCTGTACAAACTTTGTCTCACCATAACATAAATATACATCTCTATAGTGGTAATGTGTTTTATGATTCTTTACAAGAAGGTCATATAGTTGTGAACTGCAAAGCAATGTATGAACCAGTCAGAGACATAAAATCTATTTTGTGTCTGTTTAGATATTTTTCTGTGTAACATAGCAACCTATCTAGTAAAACCCTTAGCCACTCAGATTGTTTTCCTTGTACTTTAAAGCCTTCTCTACACATGCAAGACATTTTCTGGTCAGTGACAATGGATCCTTGAAAAACCTTTTCCCTGAAGAAAACATGCATAAACTAATTTTGACCGTTAGCACGCTGACAGAAAAAAAATAAAAAATTGTTAATGCCTGATTAGTCCCTCTATATTTAGTCATGTACCTCTCACATTGCTATCAAAACAAAATAATAAACCTTCATATTGATTTGCCTTTTTTGTTTTACTATGCATTGCTAGTAGTTGTGAATGGTTATTTGCGATACTGTAAGGCATGTTGAAAAATCAGAGAAAACACTTCTGGACAAAGATTTCTTTTTCATTAAAAAGGTCAGCTTAAAAAATAAAAGTGAACAAAGACAAACAGAAAAAAGAAGAGACAGAAAAATGTGTAGCACAAAATAATGACACATGGTTGATCAAAAATAAAAACAGGGAATCAACAGCAAAAAAAAAAAATATATATATATATATATTTAGGCATATGTGAACAAATTTAATTTGACTTACTTTTAAGTTTGTTGTCTCCTATGTTACATCAGAAGTATGCATAGGAGGAAAAGTAACTGAGTGCAATTACTTGAGTGTTCTCATGCGTTTCAAAGCTGATTTTATGTATCTTCACAACACCATGTTTTAGACACTACAACTGGCAATGCGTCAGTGTAGTTGCTCTTCTTTGTTCCATTAAAGAGAGAAGAGAGAAAAAAATAAATCAAAGTAAATGAAAATAGAAATAAATTCCCTCTAGGCAGAGTTGATTGCCCCAGTTGCTTTTTTAGTCACTGACTGTATCCAGATATGCTGTTTATCATTCACGTTATTAAAGGAAGTATAATCCACCATGCTGCACCTAGAAAAGCGTGGCGTTTGTAGTTGAAGCTTGTGGCAAAATATTCACCACTAAAAAGATTATTTCTAACACCTTACTGGTCCGATGTCCCCATCCCCCACAAACAATGACTATGAAAACAGTTATTGCAAGTAGCTTTAGGTTATTCTTGCAGTTTAGTGATGACAAAAAATGCCACTTTACCATTCAGACAGTGATGATTTAGAAGCTTATGGCCAAAAATCTGACTATTGAGGCCTCAGCAGAGATTACATATCAAGTGATAATGTGTCTGCTAAGCCAGCTACTGATTCAACAAAAGTAAGACAGCACAGGTAACAGAGCAGCTGACAATGGCCAATGACAAGTAGCCTAATTGTGTTTTTGTTACCCCCTGAATTCCAAAAAACGCAATGAAAATAAACCAACATTTCAAAAAACTTTTCAAGTATTACTAAAAGGGTTTTTATGCTCTCAGGAGATGGCTTTTTATGACGTATCTATATTAAAGTATCTTCTAAAAGTGTATTAGAAACAGTTTTTCCACATTTTCACTTCACCAGATGTGACGTAGTGGGTCACATGACCAATTTGTTTGGAGTAAAGATGGTGCAGAAAGTATGAATGGGGTACGATACAGGATTTTTAACAAATAAACAATAATATATGCTACCCTTTATAAGAAAGAACAACAAATGCTTCAAAACATAAAATGTTTGGTATCTCCATCCTCCTCCAAATGAAGTCTCGAGGGACGAGTATGATGTTTGCAGCTTAAACATCATTCAGTGGAATCACCAGCATATCCGCAGTTGAACTTTTTCAAATTCAATTTTCCGAAAAACTGTAATGGAAATGCAGAAAATACAACTCACTTGACCAGCGTGGTAAATCATGAATGTAACAAAGCCTTGTCTCGGCAGTACATTAGCTTAAAGCATAGGAGGTGATGACAACTTATCCCACAATCTGCAGCTACATAAAAAAGATAGAACAGGACCTTGTGCAACCTAGAAATATAAACACAAAGATGAGGGAGTGTCTAAAACAGTTGGTTACTAACACAGAGGTACTAGTCATATACAGTATGGCTGGGACAATGAATGAGCCAGCGAGTCGCTGTTTGATTTATAAGTTGACACTTGGACAGAATAAGTAGCCCTCAGTTACTAGAGCTGACTTAATGATCTGATCGGCAACTGGTTTTGGAAGGATACAACATCTTGCTATATAGCTTCTGCTGAGGGTTCAATAATCTTATTGTTGGTCGTTTTACTTCACCGCACTGCTCAGGTGGTGTACATCCATCACATGAGCCATAACTCAGCTCTTGACAGGTTCTGACAATTTTAAGAACGCATCATTGTGAGTCAGAAACAACAAAAATGGGAAGGGTTGAGGGTTATTTGACTTGTGTATCGGCAGACATTCACACTGTGTCCACCTGCAATCAGTCAGGCAGAGGGAGGCAATTTTTCTGTTCACACCACAATGCAGGTGGTAATGAAACAACATCAGCAGCTGCCTGGAACAGCCTTGGCTGAAAATGGCTGAGGTTTTGTACAATGATTACCACACCAGGAGCCAATGATTATCTTCAAGTGAGTGGTGCCGACCATGACACACAGTTTAATCATTGGATTCAACCCACTCCGTCAACAGACCTCCCTGAGTGACTAATATACCACAACTCAAAGTGAAAAGTGGACACCTTGAACAGAAAAACAAAGGAATGTTTCTTGTATTGTCTCTTTACGAACCCCTGTATTTTTGGACTGAATTTGTAGTCTTGGTAAAGCCACATAGATAAATCTGTCTAAATCTATATCAGGGAGCGTGTGTGTCTTTTGCACGAATATAACCACTTCTCTCGATTTAAAAGAGCCCTCCCACACTTCACCACGCTTCTTTGTCTCCTGTTCTGTTGCCTGAATCTGGTTAATCTTTCATAAAATCAGGAGTTTGGGAGATTGATTCAGTCTTAGATGATATGTGACTATTGATCTTAAAGCCTTGAACATTTGAGCTTATATCTTAATCTGTAAAACTAAGTTTTTGACTTGACAATATATGAACAAATAATGTGTAATAAAAACCTGTCTTAATGCAAAAACCCCTTTCTTAACTTAATCTAAATTAATCAATTATGATTTATTACACCTTTGACATTTGCCAAAAGAAGAAACTTGTTTAAACAGAAATATCCAAACATCAATCAAAAGTGTCAAGAATTTATGTGGTGGTGATGTTCTGTTTACTTATCTTACAGACTCCTATCCAGGGGTAGAACCACACACTGAACATTGTGATATGCGTAAATGCAGTTTTATCCAGGGTTAGGGTTAGGGTTAGTGGATTCATGCACTCCTATTCATCAGTTTGTCCTTGTATGAGCCTTTTTGAACATGAAAATATGAGATTTGTGAGGATGAAGGTAAGAAATCTTTGTATAGAAATGCAATGTTTGTTCATTTTTGTCATTTGCGGGTGTAGCTCAGGAGGAATAACAGTCGTCTACCAAGCGGAAAGTTTGCGACTCGATTCATGGCCCCCTGACTGTATGTCAAAGTGCCTCAGGGTGTGAATGTGTAAATAGTGTGAATGTGTAGGCACTCAGTATGTACAAACATAGGTGCTGTATGAATGTACTGTGTGAATGGGTGAATGAACATGTGATGTCAAAGCACTTTGAGTAATCATGTGACTAGAAAAAACGCTTTACAAGTACAGTTCATTTATAATTTTTATTATTTGTACATTCATGCATTTGTTTTGTCTTTGTAATTTCTAGATATTTGTGTGTGCATTTGAACATATTTGCAAGTACCCCAATTACGCACAAAATGGTTTACACAGTTTACAAATCATGTGTTACACATACACACAATAATTTTGAATTGATTTTCTCTCCCTATGAGATTGACATAGAATGTGTTACTTACCAACATTTTCCTGCCTGAAGTGGCAAAATGTGAACAAAAATCAATAAACTGACCAGTATCTTTAACATAATATAATTCAGAGCCTCAGGATTTGATCTATTTTATATTACAGTCAATATAACAGTTTAACTTGAATTATGTCCATTTGCAATGTGACGTCTGACACAATCCAATGCTGAAACTATCAAGCCTCATTTGTTCATATTAAATGAGTCAATGGCAGAATAGAGTCTGGTTTAATACAGGCCTGCCTTCGGGGAAATTTATCACAATTAAAAATTTGCTCTAATTGGAGTATTCTAATAATCCAACAAATTTCCTACAGAATCTGAACTGTATACTATTTACAGACACTGTAGCTCATAATTCTAATATTCACTCCCTTTTCATCTTAACAACTTGTCTAATTGTCTCACTGTTCCTTTTTATTGCTCCTTAGTTTGATCTATTTCATGATTTCCTCTCTTATATACTACTTTTAGTGTGAACAGGGCTATTGCCTCAAATCAAAGGTGTGGGCAAAAACAAGAAATAAGTGGCCCATGTTAGATGTTAATTTTATTTCTGAGTTTAATTTGAACTCATTAATAAAACAATGTTTTTTTGCACTTTGAGGAAAGTTCTTGGCCTCTTTGATATCCTTATGGAGAGTCCAATTTGCCTCTGAAGGTTAAGAGGAGGGAGGTTAAGACTTACTTCACATACTCTCCATGGCAACTCTCACCTGTGATATCTATGCTTGTGCTCTAAAACATTAAAGGCTTAACCTACTTGGGAGGAAGCCTGTGTCTTTCAACACAACTGCACAAAATGTGAGCTGCAAGATGCATCAGCTACACTGCACACTAAACGACCCCCTTTCCATAGCCTACCATATGGTATCTGCATGGTAATTTCTTTTGCAATCTCTTACTACAAATGAGAATCTCCTCTTACTTGGCTCATTCTTCGGGCTTTTGTCTTTGCATTGACATGTTTGTCTATTTAGCAGAAGGCATAAATTGCAGATCTCCAGGTTTATTAGGCTTTCAAGTGCTTTTCCCAAAAAATAACCAATCTCCAGTTGGAAAAATCAACATTTCATTATCATGTCAGAGGCTAAATTCACCGCTTCTGATCAGTGTGCTGGTGCTTCCAAGAGTTTTCCCATTATTAAACAAATATTAGACTTCAAAAAGAAATATACTTTGAGGGCATGACTAATTTTCTGGCATACCTCAGAGTCTGTTGATTGCCAGTGACCTCAAGTCAACTAAAGAGAAAGAAAGACATCTCTGCTGTCCAGATAATGGAAAGCACTGGTCTGAATGGTGGTGTATAACAGAGAACTGTCTCTTTCTCTCTCTATCTCTCTCTATCTCTCTCTCTCTCGCTGTCTCTCTCTGTCTCTCTCTGTGTCTCTCTCTCTCTCTCTCTCTCTATATATATATATATATATATATATATATATTTATATATATATATATATATATCTTCTATGTTTTATGTCTTTTTAAGTCACATGATACACACAGGGGTTTGTAGGTAACTTAGAAAAATGAATGAGAAATTGAACAAAAGAAGGTGGTATAATAATTAGAGTTGATGGATCAGTTTTAATTGGGGTTGTTGAACATTTTATTGGTATTTGTATATAATTAGCAAGTGCTGAAGCTATCATGTCACTTAACATGTTTTCCAGAGATGCTCATTTTGTTTCAGCAGTCTGAAACAAGCAAACGCCACACAATGTCTTTGACTTACTTGTGTTCTTTTTCTGTTTGACAACATGTTTCTCGTGATGGCATAGAGCTGCAGAAAGAATCAACAAACTGACAAGTCTTCTTCTGTTCAGTGCTCTGAGATATGACAGGTGTGTGAGACTCCATTCAGTAACCTTTGGAGGATGAGATTAGAAGCTAAGGTCCTCCTCTAATTACATGTTGGCCAGAGAGAAGGAAGGCTAGCGTTGTCAGAATAAACCAGTGATCTGTGAAAGCCCTGGCAGAGCCTTGATAATTAGACTCTCTTCCCTGACACTCCCAAGATACAATCTTGCTGCTGTAGAAATTAAACGAGTTGATGCTTAAAACTAACAACAGTTATTACAGCCAAGTTATTGGAATGCTACCGAGTTTGCTTTTCATCAGGGATGTTCAATCAAGCAAGAGTGAACGTATGATGAGATGAAATTTTAACATTAATCATACAAATAACCGACAAACCGCTTCTTAGTCCAAAAATGTTCATTCTGTCCTCTTGGTTAAATCACACAAAGGTTCATTATTGTGAGACGGATGAGAAACTAAGGTCTTTGTCCTTTTACTGTGACATGTTTCAGCTACTTCCAGTAGGCTCAGAAGGATCCTAAGCAAGTGATGTTTGTGTGAAGTGTCTTATCTCTGGTGTCTTGTGAAGGATGGTATCCCAGGTCCTCCATCTCTGTTAATGGTCCTTGGTGCCCACCTCCCTCACCTATTTGCGGTGTCCATTGTTTTCTAAGCAGATGAATGTGGCTTGTTCCCAATCCATGATGCAGTTCTCTCTCTTTTACAGTGGAGAGATATGTTGTTCTGCTTTCTGTTTTATGGCTCATGTTTGTCCTGTTATTGTTTCCTATTAACATTCTTTCCTGTGTTTGCTTGTTTTTCCAGTGTATATTTTTTTGCATCGTGGGCATAGTATTTCATATCCCACCACGGCACATACTGATTAATCTACTTTTTGTAGCAACTGCTTGACACATTCTTTTTTCTTTATTCTTTTTTAATAACCTTGATTCAATTCTTGTAAGTTTTCAGTAACTAGGCTCATCCCCTCAAAAATATTACATCTGAGAACTTCATGGTGTATGTTTCCTGTGTATATGTGTTCATTGTGCTGTCATTATCATTTTATTGAATCTACCAGATGTAAGTTTCACCTATATCCCTGCCAGCTTAAATTATTTCAAGATGCAACCTCTAACGATGT
>JAVQJG010058259.1:0-10326 GCA_036024015.1 Craterocephalus amniculus | reverse complement strand
TTCGGCGGTTCTCAGCAAAAAGAGCAGCCGACACCCTCAGGGTGTCTTTACCCAGCCAGTAGACAGGTCTGAAAGGACAGGGGACGCAGAACATATCAGGGGCTCAGAGGGGAGATAATTGATGGGATTCTGGATTTATTGGAATTGAGATGTCATGAAGAGAAGAAGCTTGAATCCCAGTAACTGTAACGACTATTTACAGAAATCAAGTGATAGCCATAGAAACGGTACCACAGGTAGAATCATCTGTTACTGGAAATAATGCAAAGAGAACTCCATCATTATTGATTACACATCACTCTTTATTTCCATCTTTTACTCCATAGGAGCTATCAACAAAGGTTTGAGCATTAAAATATATGAACCAGTAACAGGGTTATTAAAAGAGATTTTGGTTCTTGTTAAAAAGATTTGACAACACTTTTCTGTGAAATAATACTAATTTTGTTAGATTTGCAGTCATGTTTGCATGTATAGCTCTCATATCATACAACTTCAGTTAGGTATAACAAGACCTTTGTTGTGTATTCTGAGATGATTATCATACAATAATGATAGTGTTCTTCTCAAAATTTTTAATGAGTGAATGTGATGTGTCTGCTCATAGAAGTTTATCTGATTCTAACCTCCACTAAAATGTTTATTATACCACTGACCCTCCTGTTCCTAACAGCTGGAAAAGTTTAGCTTCTGCAACGGGTTAGTTTTAAAGAAAGTAAGAAAAAAAAAACAGAAAATAAACAAACATATATAGCAGGCCATGGGTGGCCAATTCCTCAAGTGTGATGGTTAAAACATCAGACTCCGTCTTTGAGATTTTTTGCCAGAATGTAGTCTTGGAGGATCATTCTCATTTTTTGTTTCATTAGGCTACAGAAGAAAAAACTGACTATAGTTCAGTTCAGAAACCACTTTGGTTTTAAAGAACGACCTCTTCGATCAGCAGCAGGCCTTGTAAATTGTCCCATACTGAAGCCTAGTTTTGTTGTTACATTTTGAAATTGAGCATTATAAAAAAGATGCATGTATCCTGTAAAACTCCCCAGCTCTTCTAGAAGTTTGCAAAGAAAATGTCAAAGGTTGCTTGAGGTTATTTTCTGACCTTTTCAAAAGAACTAATTTTCATGAGTTCAGATACAATCCAGTCATGTTACATGAGGTGATTTCACACATGCTCTGCTTTTCAGAAATGTTCCAGGAGGTGAAAGTCTGCAACACTTGCTCTGAATTTTCAGTGTTTTTCCAAAAAAAGGCCCCTGGTGAAATCTCCGGATCATCTGCAGGTGGGACAATGAATGAACATGACAGCGAATATTTCCAAACATTTGCAGACACTGCATGTTTGAGCATATGTGTGTGCTGGTGAGAGCACATGAGCTGCCTGCTGTGAACGAGTGTGTGAACATCATCGGCAGAAAAACACTTAATCAAACTATTTGGACTTCTTGGAGAATATCTTCTGTCACATGTATGAAAATAACTTCACATGACTGATCAACTGCATCTGCTTTTAGAGGATAAAAATAGCTCAAAAAATGAAATAAAAAACATACAACTAGTTCAAGAGATTTCTGAAGATTTTCTACAGTTTCACCCCAAACATGGATAAGGTGAGAGGTTTTATCCGCAGTTGATATATTACTGCTAGTAACCATGTGTGTTATAGAGCCTCCATCACATGCCAACGTCACCAGATAGAAACAAGAACATTTGACATTGTTTTTCTCTCTCACACCTTTGGAAAGGAATATAACTTCTTCAAGCAAACAAGCAAAACAGATCAGCAGCCTTCATGTCTGTCTGGTCAGTAGGTTTCAGCCTGTATGGGGGTGTGAACCACAGTTAAGCCTCTCTTAAAGGAGAATTTAGCTTTTTTTGAATCAGGGGTCTGTTTTCATCTTTCCTTTTATACATGTGAGTGATGGGGAGCCAACCAGGTCTCAGAGTGCAGCATTATGTGCTTTGCCTGTTTACCAGCGTTGCTGTAATCCTGGACATGTCGCTGTTGAGGAGAAGATCTGCAGAAGAGACATGGAGCTGCTAGCTTCTTACGTCGGACCTGAACAAGCTTCTCACTGAAGATCATTCCTTCCAGCTGCCTGAAGAACAAGAGCACTTGTTCTGAATACTGAATTTCCCTCTGGGATCAATAAGGTATTTTTCATTTCATTTCATTTCATTAATCCCGCAAGATTTGGACTCCGACAACAGGACACAGACACCAAAACATAGCATCAGCAGGTAATACAGATACTTTCATTCATTTCCCCTCTAGTACGTTGTCGGACATTGGTTTAGACTATCAGAGCACTTTAGTGTGGAGAAAAGGGACATTTTTAAGGCGAACTTAGACGCAGGTGCAGTTGCCCAATACTTATCAAAGCTGTGCTGCTAGCTGCCTGCCTGGCTAAATACTGGAGCGATCTTGAAAAAATCTTGAAAAAATTTCTCCATCACTCACATGTATGAAAGGAAAGATGAAAACAAACCCCAGGTTAAAACAAATTGAAAATTCTCCTTTAATATACAGCTAAGATCTAAGATACAAGTTAGACCTTGTAATAGACGCATCTCTGGTTATTTTTTTAAAAAGGTGTCTGGCTCTACTGATATGAAAAAGAAACCATATTATATCTAGTTCCAAATGGGCTGGATGAGAGGATAAGCAATAAACTCACACACTGTTATGAGTTCTGTATTGTTCTGGCTGAATTTACAGATCGAACTTTGCATTGTCCAACGGTACACCTATGACTGGAGGAGGAAATTATGCTGTTCACAGAGATATTGTTGATATAATGTGATATATCAATACAAACAATAATCTGATGTCAAAATATAAGCAAGATATTAATCAAATCATGCTAATTTTGTGGGCAAAGTTTCAGGCAGTTTTGCAGTTTTCCCTCAAATTTGGGTAGAGTCAGATCATATTTTAATGCCAACTAGGGTTGCCAACCATCCCGTAAAACAAGGAATCATCCCTTATTTGACAATTAAATGTTGCGTCCCGATTTGTTGCGTATTTTCAATCCACATGTCTGTCACACACATCGAGATTAAATTCAACGGTGAACAAAATAAAACAGCTGAAACTACTGTAAGGACAGCTAAATGGTTGTGGTGAGATCCACCAGCCCCACTCTGTCTGGCTGCTTTGATGTCACGGTTGCCTAGCGACAGCACACACTGCCCTTTAAAAATGTTCACTACACCTGATACTTCAACACATCCTCTAAGGCAGAAACCCTGTAGAAGTACAAGAAGCCCATCCTGGGCTGGACAGAGTCAGTGGAAATTATTACTGATCAACATGCAAACTTTGTTTTCAGTAATGTTCGTGTGTGTTCAGTAATGGGCTGTCTGATCAGACTGTAGCCCTCGCTTGAATGATTATGTAATAGTATTAGCTAATACAAATATATGTATGACCATTTAACACAAATTATAACAATGGATTAACGAAACCCCCGGAGGAGCTGGCTGATGTGGCTGGAGAGAGAAAAAAGTCTCATCCCAGATTTCAAAGTAACTTTGCCACAGCTATTCTGAGGATCTGGGGCAGTAATTTTCTAACAGTCTCCTTATTTACAAACACTGAACCTCTACTTTTACTTAACTGAACATTGCATGGTTTAAATGTATAAAAACTGTGCAGGACACACAGAATCACTAACTGGTATGCATCAATCAACCTATAAATCTTATATAAATCAGATGTGGAGCAGTTATACCTCTTTCAGGGTCCTTTAATAAAATAAATAATGACTATCATAATGTATTTACCATGGAGGTTACTGTGTTTTTCAATTTCCTTGAGATAATATTTGAGTTTCTAATGAGCAAAAGTGTTTTACAGTTTCTTAATAAACTGCATTTCCTGTTTTTAATTAAATAAAATTTGAACCACTTTAGATTTCAGCTGTGATGAAAGTTTTCATTTGCAAACAAAGTAAATTGTGTTGATGTTATATCCATAATCAACTAAATATCCACACATCCACAAATCTTAAGACTTGTCATCTGACATTTACATAAACCACTGCATTCAGTCAAAAGAAATAACCTTTCACACATTTTCTGAATGAAAAACAAGAAGATGAACGAGAAAAAACAAAGGAAAAAGAAGGATAAGGATCAAATCAATGTGGTTCAAATAGCTGTTTCTTCTTCCTCTGTGAACAAAACGTCATTCTTAGGACACTGTTACCACAAAAAACACAAATAACTAAAGGCACCTTTCAGTTCAATGATAAAATATATCGTTTTAAGTAATTCTTATTGAATCAATGCACTCAAAATTGCAAGTAAACAACTTCTTTTTTAAAACATTTTCATTAAAAACTTCACTGACAACTTATGTATTTTACAAATCTCATTGTTCTGCAAACAAAATGAAGCCTCCAGAAGCATGACCATCTATGTTGATACAGCCAGCTTCACAGGTAGAGATTAGACTTAGTTCTGCTACGGTGCATTTACAGTAACAGTAGGGGGAGATGCTACTCTCTATAAACATATTAAATCTGTTTTACTGATGACTGCAGAGCCATGACAGAGGTCTCCAAACGATGTGCCATGAAAGACAGCAGCCAGGCCTGGATGACAAACTGTCAAACACCCACCATGACACATGATCCGCTTCCACTGTGATGAAAGACACATGTCTGATGATGGCAGTAATGACATGGCCTTTCCCTTTTTTAGAAAGATTATCTTAAAAATTCCTTTGACACTTATAGTCCAGCTGGATGGAAATTCTTTTACCTCTGTAGAGTTTAATTACGGATTTACATTTCTAACTGTAGTGATTGTTGGCGTTTGAGAGCTAAGTACAGATAGATGTATTTATTAATGTTACAACTACCTTTAAAATGTGCACAGATAATTTGGACTTTCCAACAAGAAAACTCAACACTAATTTGGATTTCAGGACAAAATTAATAAGCCTAGTAACCTTTTCCACCATCCTTCCTGCCGTTGTGGTCTCTAAACTAAATAAGGACATTGCTCTTGATAAATTGGGCCTAATTTGAAACACTGTAGAAGCAGTTTTTCCAAGCCCTAATTTTCCTTGCATACATTTAGCACCTTCAAAAGGCTAAAATATATGATAATCCTATTATCACCGTTTCCTGTTTTCGTCTGCAATACACTTACAGAAATGTCAGATGCATTAATAGTCCAATCAGTGACTTGCTTCTCTGTTGTGTTACACCTCAACAACTTAATCCTCATCCTCATGTTACATGCACAAATAATGCAGCTGTTCACCCCCAAGATGTCCCCATGGTGAAGTGAAGTGTCTGTGCTGGCAGTACAAAGGAGCAGCCTGGGACATCAGGCATTAAGCCACAACTGACACTGAGGGCCAATTCCCCTGCATCCTAAATCATATCTCTAGCGGCAGCTGCAAGTTGTGCCGATACAGATGAAATGCTCGCTTTGAACTTAAAACTTTACTCCTAGCAGGCTTTGGACGTTTGCAAAACAGGACAGGGCATGTTCTAAGGCACTTGCTCTTTTAGACAATGATTGTGTCCTAAAAGTAATGGTTTTCAAAACTGAAACCATGAGAAATCAGTAAATGTTCACTATCTTTGAGTGAACACTTTCCTTACACAAAACAGCTGAACCTTAACAAAGAGGATGATATTGATGACAAATTGTGAAATCTTTCTATCAATATTGTTCTTTCTTATTAATTCCACCTTTTACATAGTTTTCAAAACTAATGGGTAAAGGAGAAAGAAGAAATGCACCAGCCATTCACCATTTAGGGAAATAGTGGCAATGACTAGGATTATTTACTTTTTCTGAAAGAGGAAGAGATTTAATCAGAAACTGCTTGCAGGATTTTGGATTGGGTGTCAGAGGCTCATCCATTGCAAAGGAAAAAGTGAAATAACCACATACCAACATTTGTTTTCAATACATTCAGTGATTCAAAGGGTGTAAAATAAAAAATCTAATAGAGATCAACACAATTGCAAGAAGTAATATCAATGGTTGTTTTATGAAAAAATTATTTTGCTTTCATGGCGGACTGCATTTTACTGTAATACCGCGCTTTACCAGTAGAGGGGATGTGAGTCACCAAAGCCACTCCTAGAGCCAGAAGAAGAAGATGAAGATGACGAAGATGGTAATACTATTTGTAGGATTAGTGTAGCCAGCTTCACAGATTTGCTACTATATTTACCTCATTTTTTAGTGGAAAAACTCTAACTAGGACCTAACTTAGCAACTTTAAAACAAAGATTAGCTACTGTGTGAAAGAAAGGTGTCTGTATTGCTCTGCAAGAAAGAATCTAGTTGTTTACTAGGTGTGAGTTGACTTTTTCTTTAGCAAACTTAAAAATAGAAAACCTGACAAAACAGAGTAGCATTTGAACAAACTGGCATCAAATAGGGAGTAAACACCAATAAAAATTAGTTAGTAGCAGTGAGTACAAGGATATTGAAAGCTCCTTGCATGCAAACATTGGGTTTGTTATCTCCCCGTCCCACAACATATGAAAAGACAAAAATGAGCCAATACACCAGAATAAATATTGGCTTATCCTTTCTTCCCTACAGACAGCTTCTGCACAGTAAGGAACTACAATCTGTTAATCTTCTAATAAAGGTCTAGTTAAAACACGGCTATTATTATTAACCTTGTGGATGCACCTTATGATGTGGCTTTCATTTTTCTCAGCTGATTCTGTGAATCTTGCTGTGTGCAGACATATTGATATGGTCCTTTCGTATGCTTGCACACGTTGGGATCACAGGGATCATTATACTGCTATGGGGGCTGCATGACAGTGTCATGGTTAGGACTGTCACCTTATAGCAAGTTCCTGATTCGAGTCTTGACTGTTTAGGGTTTGTATGTTCAGTACATGTGCAGACTACTTCCAGGTACTCCAATTTCCTACTATAATCTATACGCATGCTACTCTGGGTTGATTGGTGTTTCTAAATTCTCCCCAGGGGTTAGTGTGAGTGGTTGTTTGTCTCTCTGTGTTGGCCCTGTAACAGACTTATCCAGGGTGTGTTGTGTATTGTAATATTTGCAACTTGCCTATAGCAGCTGCAACAGAATTCAGCCCCAAAACTGCATAGGAATAAGAGGGTATAGGTAATAGATGGATGGACAATGTTTCTGGGAGGATTCAACAGCCCATGAAACTTGTTCCCACTTATTTTCAGCCCAGTCTTCTGTAATTTTGTGCACACAGAAATTCCCAAAGAAGCAAGGCAAGTTTATTTGCATAGCACATTTCATGTACATGACAATTCAAGGTGCTTTACATAAAACATTACAGCAGGGTGCAGAAAGAAATAAGAAGAAGTGAAACAGAGTGAAATAGCAAAATAAACAATAAAAAAAGAAACTGTCAGAGAAAATATCACTTCTTTTCATAAAAGACTGCAAATAGAAACATTTTAACCCTGGTATAAAACTGCTGACAGTTCCAGCAGACTTGCAGCTTTCTGGGAGTTTGTTCCACATGTGTGGAGCATAAAAACTGAACACTGCCTCTCCGTACTTAGTTCTGACTTGGGAAGCTGAACGTAAACCTGACCCTGACGACCTGAGGGATCTGGTTGGTTCAAACCAACCCAGAAGATCCTGAATGTATTTTGGCCCTAAACCATTCAGTGCTTTCTAAACTAACATCAGGATTTTGAAGGACATTATTGGACAAACAGGAAGCCAGTGTAAAGATCTGAGGACTGAGGTTATATGTTCCACTGTCCTGGTCTTAGTGAGGTCTGGAGCAGCAGCATTCTGGACTAATTGCAGCTGTCTGATGGACTCTGTAAGGGTAGCATTACAGTAGTATAATCTAATTTTCTTATTATTATTTTTAATATGTAAAGCACTTGGAGTTGCCTATAGAAAAAAGCACTTTATAAATAAATTTGAATTTATAGATACATGCATGCACAGGTTTTTCTAAATCTTGTGGAGATGCCGGCCAATCCTTGATATGTTCCTTAATTGATGATAGGCTGACTTCACAACTGTCTGTGAGTTCTGAAGTTCAGGTCTGAGTCCAGGACTATACCCAGGTTTCTGGCTCTGTTTCTAACTTAGCCATCTGAAGTTGAGTGCAGACTTTTAATATTTATTTTTTGGCTCCATAAACTATGATTTCTGAAGAAAGTTCTGACAAATCAAGTCTCTAATCTGATCAATGCATCTGATCAGTTACTGAATTGAACTATAGTCTCCTGTTGTGATGGTAATGTAGTTTTGATATGGTCCTCTCGAACGCAAGATACACAATCCTTCGATCTTGGAGTCAGATTCAACTAACGAGAGCCATAATGTTCGACATGTATCATCAGCATATGGTAACGTATTTCTGCAGTAAGACACCACAACTCATCTAACTCTCCCAGAACCAGGATCACACAGCTGGACAAAGTCAACCTTTGTACTGTACCAATACTGCAACTTGTACCTGTCGCTCTGATATTATATATCATATAATTATTCAATATTTGTATCCTTTTGCACATCATTCAACATCTGTATCATCTTTGCACATCCTATTTACATGGTCATATTTACATATTAACATCTCAGCTATTCTCATTTTATGTACATTTTGCCAGTAATATTTATCTATCATCCATATATTACACCTATACCTACACTATACATCCCATATTTATCATATAGCATATCTGTACTAAGGCTAAAAGTATTCATGTTTTATCAATATTATTATTACTCCCGTTATACACTATTGCTGCTGCCATAATTACCACATGTACCACATACTGCTGTTATTATATTCTGTTGATTATATATATACTGTCATTATGTACTGTTACTATCAGTGACATTACCACCATACCATCAATAGTATATGTTACGGTCCCTAAAAGAACAATGGCTCGAAAATAAAGGAACCATAACTTATGTGAGAGACCACCGCCAAGCAGAAACGTTTGAATATATAATTTATTAAGCAAAATCAAAGAAACAAAATGAGGAGGGAGCCCCGGCCGAAATAAACAAAAGAAGGGAGCAAGACTGGACCAGCCACGCAATGGGCTGTAAGATCCAGCCTGCTCCCAAAACCAATCAAAACAAGCAAAATAAATAAAAAGCAACCAAAGCCCGAAAACTGGACTACCGGAGCCCAACCCAAACATAATGAAACTGCTGTGGTTGGCGGCGGCCCCCGTTGTACTCTGCCCGTTGCTGGTATTTATACTCCCACGGGGGTGCCTGCAGCCAATCACTGAAAGAGAAAATATGAGCATTAATTACAAGACCGGAAACACCGGACATTGGCACTCGTAACAGTACACCATCATCTTGCCACTGCACTTTATCTGCCAATCCATTCTTTATTTAATTTTTTTCTATTTTTATTCCACTCTGGATTTATATTTTTATTTTATTTCTATTTTTATTCCACTTACTTATTTTGTATAATTTACTTCTATTTTTATTCCGAGTTTATGCCACTGGACTACTGTTGTCAGGGCTAGTCACGAGGGGAAGAAGGAGGTGGACACACACGCTGGACAGAGGGTTACTCAAAAAGGAGATCTTTAATAAAAATATTCCACAGGCAGGAAAATCCAAATCGACAGGCAGAGACACGGTCAAACACAGAAGGTTAGTCAAATTACCAAGAAAAATCTGTCACTGAAGAACGCTGGAACGCAAGCAAAAACACAAGACGATCTGGCAACTAAGGCAGCTGCCAGATCGTTTAAATAGGGAGACACACAGGTGAAACACATAAGGAATCAGGAGGTAGGGAGGAGGAGGTGAAACACAAGGGGAGGGGCAAACCCTGTCCGTCAGTCAGTCCATCAGTCCGTCAGTCAGTCCGTCAGTCCATCCGTCCGTCCGTCAGTCCATCTATCTATCTATCTTTTGCTGTTCTTTATGATTTGAGCGAGTGGGGGTCTGTAGATGTTGAACAGCAGGGGCCCCAAGATGGAGCCTTGGGGAAATCCACTGTTTATTTTAGTTACTGTAATTCAGATTTATAGTTACCTAAAGACACAAAGTAGTCCATGTCGTTTAGATACGACTCAAATCAGTTAATTACAGTGTCAGAAAGTCTCACCATCTTTTTCAGATGTTATGGTCAACCATGTCAAATGCAAAACTGAGATCCAGTAGTACCAGGCAGAGATGTTCACAAGTCATTTTTTGCAAGTCCAAGTCAAGCCTGAAGTCTTCGGTCACGAGTCCAAGTCAAGTCTGAAGTCTTTGGGGGGTAAGACTTGATCAAGTCTCAAGTCTTTGGTCACGAGTCCAAGTCAAGTCTCAAGTCTCGATAAAATAATTTCCCATGTCTT
>JAVQJG010058253.1:0-16147 GCA_036024015.1 Craterocephalus amniculus | reverse complement strand
TTGTTTGAGAAGACGACCCCCCCCCCCCCCCATTCCCTTCCTCTTTAGTCGCCATAACACCCTCTCCTCCTGCATCTCCTCCATCCCATCATTGATATTTAACCAGTAATTCCTATCAGAATAAGAATGAGTCACAATTAATCAGCCTTTTCCTCCGTCTGTCCTCGTAGAAACCAGGTGTGTTCTCCGCATCTGTTGCCATGGCGCTAAGGGAGTGGAGGATGTTTCCCAGGTGACAGCTTGCCTGGACCACAGGTAAAGTCTTTGTTGATACACCGGTACGGTTTCACACACGACTTGAAATGAGTGCAGCCAGCAGAAACCTTTAATTTAGAAAAAGTAAATAACGGTGGAACAAAAAAGGAGCCCGTTTTCAAACATGTATGAACATGTAAACACAGATGACGACACACTCAGATCATACAAAGTAAAAACACCTTAAAAACAACTCCCACGTGGGTCTGAAAACGGAAAGAAAACAGATTCAAGAGGGGGAACTTGTTTATCTTCTTATATGTTAAAAGCATCACACTTACTGAGGAAATATTTCACTTCCACTTTGACAATTTGCACAAGCATTCCCAGCGTACAGTACATTCTGTCCTAGACTTACAGAGCAGCAAGTTGATGCTGGTCTCACTTTGCAACCTGAACCCCTATCAGACCTCACCATGATGAACACAGAAAGGAAAATGAATTATTAAAGCTTGTTCTTTCATAAGCCTGCAACTTTAAATCCGAAAGTTGAACATGGTTAGAGGAAATAGCTTGATTTCATTAATTTTTTGCATGACAACATAATTCAATGCCTTAACATTTAGTGTCTTCTCTCTCATCTGTATCTTTATAAAAAATACACATTCTTATATTTGCATGGTATAACGGTACATTAGTGCTTACAAAAATGAGAACTACAACAGTGCATTCGCTTTGCAACTTAAGTATGCTGCAGGTTGATAAAGATTTTTTCTCTGATTTATTTTTCTATTTCTAAAATCTATGATAATTTCCATATCTCAGAGCCTTTATTGGGAATCAAGCAGATTTCCCACTTTAATCTCAGAGACTATCCACACTTTGCCTCCTTATAAATCTACTAGGGATGCATCGATGCCAATTACGGTATCAGTCCGACAATATGTGCACGTACCAATGTGAAAAACTAGGAATGTCAAATTTAACACATCAATACAAAGAGATTGATTAGTTTTTAGAATCAGGTGTCCAGAAAATCTGAATGTGGGATTATCTCTGCAAGAGAGACTGATGTTCAGCACATACAGGAGCTGCCTTGTCCCAACTGAATAAAATCCTCTAAAAAACAATTTATCCTCCTTATTTATGAAAGCTCTGATATTGTATCTGATATCTGACATTGTGGTTCTTACCGGTGACCTTTAAAAGGGACTTATTGGTACTTATCAGTCCTCTGTATCAGCAAATACTCAGATGAAAATAATTGTACCGAGTTTGAAAAACTGTGGTATCAGTGCATCCTCAAATCTAAACTAAATAGTACTTTACTTTCCAGCTTTTATGTCTCCACTCTATATGAACCCTTTGTAGCACATACACATTCATTTATAAGCATTTTTACCACATGCTCTTATTCGAAAGGAGAAAAAAAGGCAAAAAAAGACATTGAAAATGTGAAATCATTCATTTTAACTTTAAGTGCACATTAAAGTATTGAGTTCTAGTTTTCTACGAAGCAGCAATGATGTGTAAAGCTGTCTGAATAAACGGTTGCAACAATATGAGATCTGCACGGTGATGGGAGGGTTTGTCCCAGAAGGTTTCACAATTTAACTTTGCAAACTTATACAGTACTAGAAAACCTTTAATAACCAGTCACGCTGAATGAAAACAGCTGTTTTTTAAGTTCAATCTCTTACTACAAATTACAATTGCAATTTTAACACCATCAGTTTGCTTAAAAAAAAAAAAACCAAACATAGTTTGAAAACGATGCATTGCTGCAACCTTTGTGCAAACAAGCCGCTTCAATCAGTGTGATGGCATATTTTCAGTTCAGTGAGTTCTTTGCGTAAATAATGCCTTCGACTTTTGCAAAAATTAAAATATGTGAATTTTGCACAACAGCTCGACTTCGCCACTTACAGCTTTTAAAGCAATACTGTCATGTGTCAGTGCACAATGCAGCACAGCCATTTTAGATGTAAACAAGTGTTCACTATGATCTCAGGTTAAACGCTTGATGTACTGGCAGCCGATGTGGTTACTGGGGCTTTAACTCCACTTGGTCTGGATGTTAAAATGAGTTTTAAACCATGAATTATAAAAAAATTATAAAAAAATTCAGATAAATCCCTTAATAAAACATGTCTGACTCATGGAGTCATTTCAGCAGACATGCTTACACAAGCGATAATCTGTCAGTCTCTCACAGAGAGTAGTGGTAACAAATAACAGGGATGCTGGCAAACAAAGGAAACGTTAGCATTGCCTGGTAGCATCCTGTGCGTTGAGAGGCTGCGGGGAAGGGGGGTGGGTTGCTATAACATGGTCCTCGGATACAGTGACTAAACTGCAAGAATAAATAAGAAGCTATGATAAGAAGCGGGGAGATAAAATGGTTAAGATCCAGAAGTGAGAGCTGTTTTACTTTTACCCACTCTGGTGGCCGAGAACAGGAGCTGAAGCTGGTCTTCAAACTGTTAGATTACACCCATAATCTGGTCGTCACATAATCTGAATGTAAACATCTTGTATGTAAGACATGATCCTGTGTGAACTGAGACTTCCGATGATTCCGCCCTCAGCGTTAGGCTCCACCCTCCTGTCCGGCGCACCTGATTGGCTTAGCAGCGTACAGCCTCACAAGCTGATGATGACGATGATGATGATGGCTGTCATGTCATCTGGTCCTGGATGAGCTCTGCGATTTGCTCCTTTGGCTTCTCGTTGAGAGGCAGCACCGGGCTGTAGGCCAGCACCGAGCCGTTGGTGGAGAGGTAGTTGAAGCCCAGCGGGGACTTTTTGGTGGGAGTGCACAGATGTTCGAAACGCTGCGGGATAAGTTAAAGAAAAAAAAGCTGTACTTAGCTGGATGTTTTCGTTCTTTTGCCCTTTGATAATTATTTTGTAAATGTTGCAGGTAATAGCACGAATTCATGCCATAAATCTTGTATAATAATAATAATAATAATATATACAATAAATCCAGTGTTTTTTCCTTTAATGTTATGTATTCTGCACTCTTAATGGTCAAAAATGTCCATGTGGAAAAAACTGCTATGAAATCATCAAACTTTCATTTCCAAGAAACATTTCCTCTGGAACTGAAGGAAATTTCAAATAACAGCACAAAAACAAATAAAATGGACTCTCAGTCTCATTAATATTGAATGAAAACCAAACTCTACCAAAAACAATAAACGTGATAAATAATAGCATCTCAGTAAATAAAACCGCCCTTCAATACATATTAAACATGGGGCTGACAGGGAAAACCAGCACAACTGCTAGTAAGTACCTTTATAAACAAAAAAGTTGTGACAAAAATATATATGATACACTCTGTGGTATTGTATGAGACTGTGTGGCTGTCAAGTACAACACTATTTTACTTTGCAAGAAAGGAAAGGATTTTAAGAGAGAAAAGATGAAAATGACTGGCTGGGAAACTTACTTATTGCTTATTGTGATAGTTCTGGTCAAACTTAATTAATATCAAATAGTTTATAGGATTTAAACCCCTTTCAAATCCAGTTTGATAATTTGAATTGTTACATATTTATTAGAAAAAGAACTGAATTTTTTTCCATATAATAAATAGTTAGGAAATGGGTCACGGATGCTGATTATAGACTTTGATATGTCAAAGATTTTTCACCTTTTTTTATAAATCACTTGAAGAAGTTCAGACCTGCTCAAAATGTCAGACTTTTAAACTTTTAAATGTCAGTTTAATTATTTGAATGATGAACCATTAAAAAAAAAAGTCAATCATTTTCTATAAAAGAAATAACACAGGGATGATTTAGAGTCTCGGATTTGTCATAGATTAGTAGCAAAATTTATTTGATTGCGTTAATATTTGATATGTAGTGTCAGATACTTCCCCTGAGGACCTTCATGGCCTAAAATGCCCCACTGACTTCCATTTAAACAACAGTTTATAATCCCACAGCCATTACGGTATAGAACTGTTCATTCTTAAACGTCAGTTTTTCTTGGAAGAAAAGTAGTGATGTTTGACATTTTTACAGGATTATATCAGATTCAACTATTCTCTCATTATAAGCAGATGCAGTCAATTCTTGAATTTTTGCCAGATATATTATAGGAAAATATTGCAATATGTGGATACAGGATTTTATTGCAGTTTTTTGGCCATAAAACTCTCTAAGGGTGCTTAATTTAAGGAGGGGACAAATCAGCATCCCATTAATGGACATTTCAAATTGCTGTATCATGCCTCTGAGGAAAAATATAAATAAATAATGATGCTCTTTCTGGTGGTATTACCTGTGGCAAAGTTCCTGGAGTGGTAATGAAGGCGTAGATGGCCCAGATAGGGAGGAGGGAGACGGATGAGAATGTGAGGATCCATCCCAGCGTTGTGGCCCAGTATGGAGCCACCAGTCCTTTCCCCAAGCTCAGTGGAGACCAACGCACCAAGGAGAAAATAAAGGTAGCCTTCAGAAGAAGATATAATGGGTCAGTCACGTAAAAATCCCTTATTATAACCAGTTCATTGAGCATTTTCCAGTAATTCACTTTTCACCCAGTACTTTAAATACTGGGTGACGCTTACAGAGTTTTCTGTTAAAAAAAGAAATAAGGGTTTGGGAAAGGTTAAAATATTTTAAATCTAGGTTGCTGGAAGGTGACCTGATCCTCCGGTGCAGGACTGTAGAGTGATCTGGTGTGCATTAAAGGGATACTCCGCCCTCCGAATGATGTGCCTTCATTTGTTTACTCCCCCTCATGCTGATTGAGACGTTGGAAGCCTTTCTTGATATTCATCATGTAGCCGGAGATATCGGGAGGTTTACATCTTATTTCCCTGCGGCTACAACGATGCTAAATAGAGCCCGGTGTCGCCAATGCATCCAGCGTCACGCCGGGGCAAGCGCTCCGCGTGCATCGCGCAGGTACGCGCATCCAGGAAGTAAACAGGCTAACATGGTTTAGGCTCTAAAAATATACTAAATGATGTCGTTGCGAGTAAATTATGGACGCTTCCCACACAGGACCCGCGGACTGCATCGGACGAGCAGTACGGAGGAATATTGACAAGTTTTTGTGGACTTTTTTCACTGGGCTCTATTTAGCATTGTTGTAGCCGCAGGGAAATAAGATGTAAACCTCCCGATATCTCCGGCTACATGATGAATATCAAGAAAGGCTTCCAACGTCTCTATCAGCATGAGGGTGAGTAAACAAATGAAGGCACATCAGTCTGAGGGCGGAGTATCCCTTTAAGAGAAGAGCATGGGCTGGGGACTGAACTGAAGCAGAGTACACAGCTCTGCTTTAAGATATTTCACCATTAAGACGCCAGAAATGGCATCAAAATCAGTATTTCACTGTTTCACTGCAGGTGGGATGTAGGGAGCTGCTAAAACATCTGATTTTTCACCGATGAGTTCATTTGATTTTGTATTCTTTTTAAAATATCTTTATATCATAAGGATTAACAAATCAGCTGCTTCTGTTAGCAGTTTGTTTTCTGATCTTATTGGATTTTGCCCTGTGCCTTGACTGACAGGCAGAAAGAAGAATGTGTTTGAAATTGAAATCCTTATTTTGGTACACACGACTTCCCAGCGAGCAGATGCTACACGGTGTGAGAGAAGGTCAGCTCTGAGGTCACTCACAGTGCACACGGCCGGCGTCAAGTATCTCCAGCACAGCTTGAAGACTGGCAGGGGGCTGTAGCCGGTCATATCCCTGATGTTGGCGCTGAAGCGATCAGCTCCTGTGGACAAAACAACAGAGCGAGGGTTTGGTTGCGGTTCGGTTTGACATCATGGCACGGCGGCTGCGGCCGGCTTTCTTCACTTTAAACAACAAAAACTTGAGAAACCAACAAAAAAAATCATTAGTTTAACTGGACATTAAAGCTTGTGGATCACATTCGTCCCACTCTCCATAAGGCTTCTTCATCTTGGACCACATAACCAGCACCAGAGGAGTGTTAGAGTCCCTAAAAACCGTACGCTCCCACAGCCATAAAAAAAGGTGAGAAGTCCTGACCGCTGTTACCCAAAACTCCTCAACCCAACTCTCCCGCTGCACTCCCCTACTGCTGGGAAAGCCATAAAAACAGGCTTGCCTGGAATTCGCACAGCAAACATATTCAACTTATTTGTTATTTAATGCACGACTACTTCTTATTTTTAATATTCAGTCTTTATTCTCTAAGATAACTGAGTGGCTTTCAGCACTAAATGCATCACTCTGATGGATGCACATGAAACATTTACTCATTTCACATCGAAATCTCATTTTCTGCATGTTTTAGAGCCCCATTTTTGGCTGGAATAGGGGCTCCCTGGGGCCGCCAGGCAGAGACTGAGAGGCGACGGGGCCCGAGGGCTGATTTAGGGCCCAGAGGAGACAGACAGGGTCTGGCCAAGAGCCAGTCTCCTTACAGCAGTGGGTAGCTGCAGCCATGTTAATATACTGTCTACAGGCTGTAGGAATGCAGAGGGAGGAGAGGAGGAGGACAGCCAGAGTCGGAGAGTCTGCTCTCATCACTGATAACAGAATTTAATTAAACTCAAAACACGGCAGGCTGGACAGGTAGGACTTTTTCCACAAAAGCTGTCATAAAATAATGCAAGAAAATAACCAAAACAAGATGAAGTAAAGGGAAAAGAGAGGAGTAAGAAGGTCATAATTCAGGAAGAACTGGAAAAGATGACAAGGAAGAAAAAATGTAAATAATATGACAACAATGCAAAGAAAAAAAGTCTAGATTAAAAAAAGATAAGTAAATAAAGTAGAAGGGAGATGATGAAATGAATTGCTGGGAGAGGAAAAGGAGTAGCTAAGAGAAGAAAAATAAAGAACTAAATGAAAATATTACAAAAAAAGTTATGAAATAAAACCCAGGAGATGAACGAAAACACTGAAACAAAGATAAAGAATAGAAAAAGAAAGAATGGGGGAATGAGGGAAAGATGTCAAGAAAAATAAAAAGGATGAGATAAGAAAACAGAAAAGAGGCAAAGAGGGAATATAAAAGAAAAGCGCAAGATATTAAAGAAACAGTAAAGGGGTGGAAAAAAGGAAAAGAAAACACCGAATGGAAAGTGAGAAGCTGAGATTCGTACCGTAGACCCAGCCGATGGCCAGAGACTGGAAGATGGAGAGCAGCAGCAGGCTGGCTCCGCTGCAGGAGAAATGGTCGTAGATCTGAAAGACGTACAGACCGCCCTGCACGCGGGACGGAAAATTACTCCTCAGACCCGCATTGTTACAAACACAAAACCTGGAGGAGCATCGGAAAGCCGACGTACCGGCGTGACCATGACCAGCCCGACCAGGAAGCAGACCACGCAGACCAAGAGCAGCAGCAGCTCTCGGCGGCGGCCCCGGCGGATCAGGTGAGGGTACAGGTCTGTGACTGAGGTCATCAGCGCCTCCAGACTCACAAACTGAGAGAAAGTCCGGGTCACACGGTGATGCAGCTTTAAATGATAAACAAGTAAACTGGGCAAACTGGTACCTGCGTGTCCAGGCCCAGCATGATGATCATGAGGAAGAAGCAGACGGCCCACAGCTGGGGCAGAGGCATCATGGCCACAGCTCGTGGGTAGGCGATGAAGGCAAGGCCAGGCCCTGAAGAGGCAGCAAGACACGTTACAGGAAAGCAAAAACATCATGAGAATAAACACCAAAGACCTCCCACAACTCAAATAACCTCATATGCACTGCATGTGGCTCTCCTACAATAATTTACTGAGGGTTTGTTTCCTTAAGCTTCTGTGACTTTAGACATTTTATTTATTATTTCACTGCCTCATTTAGTTTTAGTTAAATACAGGTGATTTCTTTTTAGAACAGGCAATGTATTTTTATCCTTTTTATTCATATGAGACACAATTTTGTTTAACTATTAATGCAATATCGAGGAAATTACAATGTAAAAAAACAAAGTGTACACAGCATGCACCCTTTGGCTTCTTTGGGATGCATCATTTACACAGTCCGGTACGTTTAGGAAGGTGTGATAAACAAATGCAGTTTGGTGCAGATCATACAAGTGAACTCTAGTCCAACCACAAACGGTGCTCTTGGTTAGCATCAAGTGAAGCAACAGGAAGCAGACTAAAAAGCAGTCGTTGAGGGTCAACCCAGGGCATCGCAATATGCAATACATCAAAATACGATGACAATTCAGATGCATGTCAGACGACATTTTGGCTTGGTTACTAAACACTCGGTAAAAGTTTGAGTGGAAAATAAGGTCAACACAAGACTGCTGGGATCTGGGATGTGGGATGCTCTGATGTGGTGGAAACAAGTTGTCCTGCATTAACCAGTAGCTGAGAAACCAAGTTTCCCATGTGGAAACTGGTGGTCAAGCCGTTCACACTGGGAAAAAAGATGCATCAATAATTGTTTTATAAATCGCATCGCAGCCACCTGAATCTAAATCTCTGCTGAGCACACGGCCTACAGAGTGTGTCAGAAAATATGTGGCATCAAGAAAACCTTAGTGTTACTGGAGAGCCCATCTCTGAATATGTGGATGGACATCGTAACGGACATCTACTGGATGGAGAGAATTACATCAGAATCACAAAAAGGAAAAAAAACCCACGTTTGTTCATTGTTGGCAGAAATAGACAAACTTCCTAATGAACCGCAGGCCACCTTTAGACTCTACCAGCCTTAGATAAAACAACGGTGGCAAAACACTCCCCACATGTAAATGTTCTCCTGTTTATTTTATCATATATGGTTATGGGGTTTTTGCTTTTTATTCTTTTCTCCTTTGCTTCCCTCTTTTGTTGTTTTACTCCTTTGAATCGTGGAAAAAGACATTAATTCACTATCAGTGTCACAAGGAAACATATTACACCAGTTGCTGGATGTCAATAAAAAGTTAATCAAAAACAAACAAACCCTGAGTGTTTTGTAAATGCCTGCCTTCCTCCTGATTTAATTATTTAAGTGTTTGGGAAGATGTCGGTGATAAAAGCTAACCCATCACTTCCTCAGCAATTGTACCACTTCTCTGGACTTCACACATCCTAGAGTATATCCCACCGACAAAACAAGCTTACAAGCTTTTCATTGACATCTCTGCTCTATCGTATGAGCAGTCTGGATCTGTCAATCACTCTCTAAGTCCAACTAAACTTCATATTTCTTGGTATTGAGTTATATTTCTCTACCATGATTGCAAGATTAACTAACATACAGCACACATAAAGTTATTAAATTGCTTTTTGTTTGGTTGTTTTTGTGGCAAAACCTGTACCAGAGATCTGGTACAGTTCTGAATACTTATAGCCCTGTAATTGTGTTTCGAGCCTTTTGAAATCAGATAACGACAAAAGTGATATTAACAATATTTAAAATACTACTACTAATTATAATAATCTCTCTAACCTGATTGGGCCACTGTAGATATGTCCACGCCTTGTTCTTCAGCCATGAACCCGAGCACAGAGAAGATGGCGAACCCTGCCAGGAAACTGGTGGCGCTGTTCAGGAGGCACAGCATGAAAGAATCCCTGAAAACACACAAACACACACAAAAAGCCATTAATAGGAGTTAATGGACAGATTTACATCACTTATAATTCCTCTTCAATTTAGAATAAAAATTCTAAATTAGACTTCTGCTTTAAAGACCATGGAAACATTTCATTCTGAATAAAAATGATAATTCTGAATTAAACTTAATTACAATGCAGGTAAAAATAGTTATTATGTGGTTTTGCCATGTTGTTGGCAAAAAAGAAAAGAAGCGGGAAGCAGAGATGTTTCTTCCGGTAGACGCAAGCACATCACTTCCGCCGCCCCAACCAATCAGAGCCCTTCCCAGAAGAAAATGGGTTTTACTTAAAGACCTTAATTTGTAATAATAAAGGAGAATGCTTAAATACCAACGTATTTAAGTGAGAATAATTAATCCTGAATTAAAAACATCATGTAACTGCAGCCAATGTGGAGGAATGTCAAACAACGGAACCACTTATGTTGAAAAAAACAAAACTAGAAGCAGAGTTGGGTGCTTGGCTCTGTCTGTGAATGTGTGTGTCTGTGTGTGTGTGTGAGAGTCTGAGACCGTGGGAAACATGGCAGCGAGGGCTTTTCTTTAAGGTGTGGCTGCATCAGCGTGTTTTCTCTGTCCATTCCAGCCATTCCTCCTGGAAGCCATCTGACCAGTGGAAGCTTACATCTTACATTTCAGTGACTACGCTTTCGTCTGAAGTGGAGGGAAAAAAACTGTGTGTACAGTTTGTGTGTGTGTGTGACAAAGAGTCTCACTTATAGCAGTCATTGTTGTATTTGTTGTAACTGCCCAGAGCTGTGAGACTTCCCAAACAGATCCCGTAAGAGAAAAATATCTGGGTCCCTGCATCCATCCACACCTGCAGAGTGAAACAGAAACAAAGACCAGGAGGGGGAAACAAGGTCAGATGAGCCAAATGATCCTCTGTGTAAAAAGGAAGCCAAAAAGCAGACAGTCAATAGATTACATGTATTACTTGGAATAGTAGAATATGCTGGAAAAGTTTTATTCAACACACAGATGTACAGATTCAAGGTTTTACTTTCAGAGGCCTGACATTTTTGGATTAAAATTCCATTTTCATTGATTTCAAGCAATATTCTAATTTTTCTGACTTTTTAATTTGAGGTTTTCTGAAGCTTCAAATCCGTATCTGCAACATATAAACAAATAAAAGCTGAAATATATTGATTTGCATATTGTTTGTGTATATATATACATTTAATCTTTGAAGTTAAGTTACAGGTATTACTCTGAAAATTACAATATGCATTTCTGTAACTTAACCTCAAAGATGAAATGCACATTTCATCAGAGCACATTTCATCAATTCATCATTTTGCAAATCAATATATTTCTGCTTTTATTTGTTTATATTTTGCTGATCAGAATTTGCAGCTTCAGAAAACCTCCAATTAAAAAGCTCAGAAAATTAGAATACTGCTTGAAATCAATGAAAAATTGAATCCCAGCGAGCAGATGCTACACGGTGTGAGAGGATATCCGGTCTCTGAAAGTAAAACCTTGCATCTGTACTTTGTCCAAAAATGTATCGGTTTCACCTTTCATGTTGAATTGCCTGAATAAAACAAATTTCCAGCATATTCTAATTTTGCAAGTAGTACCCATATAAAAGAGTTAAGAGATCCTGATTATTTCCACATGTGTGAGGCATCAGCAAACCCTACCAGCTGCACTGACAACACCTACTCACCTGCGAGCATGCCTCCCTACCTACAGATGCTGCCATAACTAAAAGAACAACTAGAACATCTTTTTGCCTCCCGGCGCCACTTTTAAAACTCTCCGTCGTCCGAAGACGCGTGTGTGTTTTTGCACCTGTGGGTCTGCCAGACGCGTGTGGTTGGGTTTGAGGTAGTAGATGATGCCTTGGGTGGCTCCTGGCAGGGTGGCGCCTCGGACCAGCAGCACAAACAGCATCACGTACGGGAAGGTGGCCGTCAGGTACACCACCTAAAGTGTACACAAAAAGCAGAGGGTTGCGGTTAGGAAAGATGTGACTGTGATGTCCTCAAACAGGGTTGGGTGCTAAAAGAAGGAAGTTTGGAAAGTCTTGAGACCTGTTGACGGATGGAGGAAGTGACACTGCAAACAAGCCTGTTCAATTATTCCAGTGCACAGTCCTTTATTTCACCCGCTACACGGGAGATTTATGCTTGCATCTAGCTTTAATACATGCCTGGGTTTTGTTGTTTCATGGCTTTTTGTAATACAAACCATAAAACATGAATTTTACATTAGTAACCCCATTTTCTGCCTCCTGTCTGAAATGACGTACCCAGAATACCACAACTGCTACCCGTATACATGTGAGATTAATATAGAAGTATCAGAATCATGATACTGTTTCTGTTACTGTGTCAGATTAAAGTCAGCCGGGACAGAGTAGAACATGTAAAATGTTATCTCCTCCTAAAAGAAAACCAGATATAAAGCCGATATCAAGTACCGATACCACTATATTATAAAACAAATGTCACTGTGTCAGACCTAATAGAAGTGGTAGTTATGTGGTATTGAATTGGTGCCTGAACCCCAATAGTCGCCGTGATGATACCAGAATTTGGGGCAGTATCGGAGGCATTTCCGATACTGCTATCCGTATCGGACCAACTCTAGTTTTAAAGATGTTAAAATTGAGTTGCTACAGAGGTAAATATCTCAGGAATCTGCTGTCAGAGTCAGGACAACTGAGGGATTTTCTGCTCAAATCCATTGACAGCGCAGGATTTAGATCCTGGATCCACTATCCCAGACAAAAATGGGATTCAGTTCCCTCACTTCCTCCGTCCTCGTGCTCTTCCTCTTCAGCTTTTTTAATTCATGGCATATCCCCTGTGCTTAATCGTTTATCACACCAAGTCCAATGCTGAAATCGACCTTTGCTTCTGCATTATTTGAATCTTCTGAACTCTTATAAAAAATGTTCCCGATGCTCACTGTAATATTTCTGCTAATTTTCTTCATTTAAACTGTCAGTTTGTTAATGTTTCTGTACTTCGGTGTAATAAAGTTGCACCAAGTTGAGAGGAAAAGCAGAAAATCCGGCCGATCAAATCAACCAGAAGAGTTAAAGTATACGATATTACATCATGGAAATTCACCTTTAAAACTCCATGAGGATGCAGAAACAAGTAAAGCCCAGGATAATGTATCATAGGAAGAAGGAATACTTTATTATTTCATTATTTCATATGACATCTTGGTTGTGTTTAGATCTAATGTGGACAGAGCAGTTCTGCGACATTTCCATATAACTAATTCTGTTTTGTTCCGATGCCAATGCTGGGTAGAGTTTTGGAGCTTATATTCTCTGTGATTTTGGTGTGCAACATTTTAGCATTGGTGCCTCACAACCTGAAATTCACTTGCTCAGAATTCCTGTGCAAACAAGCAAGCTGCTAGATATGCTAACTCATCAACATGATTCAGGAGCTTAAAATGCATATCTAATCTATATTAAGCTGAGAAGAAAGTCAGATGCCGACAGTATTCAGATTGAAACTGCTTGTGATGACTCACGTCATGCTCCTACATGAGTGTAGAGATGATGGACAGCTGAACAACCAGGTGTTATGTGAGAGGATAAGGATAGGGGATTAGCTGTAGGAGGTTTTGTACTTTTAATTTAAAACACCCTCATGATTAGGGATGTCACGAATATAGATTTTATTGGTGTGATTATGGTCAGAAAAGTAATATTACGGTAATTAATTTCAGAAATCCCAAGATTCCTCCCTTCAGATCTTCAAGTTTTGCTTATTTCCATCTCTGATGCCAACATAACAAAATAATAAAATAAAGTAACTAATAAGTTTCATGCCAAGAAAACCATTTCTGCCCTGTGAACATTAAGTAAATCCTACATAATTCTGGATTCTGGATGGAAAAGTCTACAGGACCACTCCCTGGACTTTGGAGGTTTCTGTCTGAAAATGACATTGTAGAAATGTAATTGGACATTTTGAAACAGGAAAAAACATCAAGCTAGTATTTAACTTCCAGCTGGTCTCTACAAGAATAAATGATGTTTGAAACATAATTAATAGTGGAACAGGGATAATAAACAAACAAGACAATTAATCTGTAATTCAATAGTTTCTTCAACAGGCCATTACACGGTTATAACAAAAGATGGTGTTGACCTCTTACAGAATAATTCATTTTTAACAGTGAAACTATCCTTCATAAAAAAAATTGAGACTTGTTTATCTGCATTCATATAAGGTAAACAATATGTAATTTTAGTTTTATCCCACACCAACAACTTAATCCATGTGTTTGGAGGGAATAATTTTCCTGATGTTCCCTCTCCAACTCGTACTAAAGCAAAGCAACACAAGTGGCAACACGCTGATGTTGCACAAGTTTTGGTTCAGTGCACGGGTTGGACCAGTCTGCCAATTTGGTTTGGAGAGTGACGTATTGAGGGATATTTACAATTAATCAATTGTGACATTATATACTACGATTAATTGTGAAATCATTCATAAGATAATATTGCCATGGATGTGAAAAGATTTCTTTGGAGAATATCAGCCTTTCTGCTTGGGGAACATCAGACTCCTGCATGAGTATTTGCATGTTGGCTCAAAACTGATGCAATATTTTGCAACTCATATGATGTTATTTGGAAAAAGTTTACTCTGATGGATAGTAAACCTGGATCTGAGTTTAACCAATCACAGTTGAGCTCTGCAATTTGGTCCGAAGTGGACAGATTGAGGCTAAAAGACACTCAAGAGGTGGAGGCTGTAGACAGATGTGATTATTATCTCACTCCTTGTAATACAGCGATTGATACTTTCCCAACATTGAAAAACATAAACATTTAAACACTGCAGTTCTGTGAACAGGGTTCAGCCCAAAATAATAATTTTTTTATGCAATATTCCCATTATTTCAGGTTTTTAAGGTATTTTTTGAATTGCACCTGAACAGACCTTCAGAAAAAGCTAAATACAATGTTCATTAACTGGACTACGCCTTGGTGAGGCACCAATCCTCACAGGTTATCACAGACTGTAATCAGCTATGAGGAGGCAGACTGTTCAGCTCGCTTTTTGCATTTAAAGCCATATTTCAATGACTGAAACTGAAAATCTCCAGAGTTGACCATGCTCCTGTGATTCCTGCTCACCTTTCCAGTGGATTTAACTCCCTTCCAGACACAGAAGTAGCAGACGAGCCAGACGACGGCCAGACACAGAGCCAGCTTCCAGCTCACGGGACCCAGCTCGTCTAACGTGCCCGACAGGCGGAGCACCTCTCGCCTACGACACATGAACACAGCTTTAACACCGAGCACCCCGTTAAATCCCGAGCAACATCACCAGTACGGCTTCTACTCACTCCCAGAACTCCATGACGGGGGAACTGGCGTTCTCAGGCATGCTGCTGCTGTTGGCCGTCTGGTTGTTGTGGTTGAACAAGACACAGGAATCTGCAGAACACAAATTTTTTAAAAGATTGTTTTTTTTTGCACTGGACACAAGCATCTTGTTTAACCCACTTGTGTTCCAGGTGTTGTTGCAGTGCGACCAGGGCAGCTCCGCCTGGAAGCTGTAGGACAGGTAGAAGAGAGCCCAGGCCAGGATGACGATGTAGTACACACAGCCGTGCAGGATCATCACCTGGCTGGCGTAGCCCAGACCTGCGGAGACGCGAGAAGATGCAGAAAGGCAAACACGGGGTCAAGACTCACAAAAGCAGATCATATCTTTACCTGATCAATGGAGAGCTGCATAAACACACAAACATACCGCAAAGTCATGCAAATGTATTCTATTCTCAGCGCCAAGTGACTTGAGCTTCGGATGAAAGCATCTTTTAGCGGAGACACTTGACCCGCAGCCCACACCTTGTATTTCTTCATTAGCAGCGAAGGATTGTCTTATGAGCTCTTGAGTGGGTTACAAAGAGGAGGCTGTTTGCCTGACAAATACACATTTGTTGTGCCTGCTAATGAAATTCAGGCCTTTAATATGATGATGGAGGGCTAAATATGCAAAGCAGAGCAGAATTCCTAAAGAAGTGTCTCTTTGTTTGTGTTAGTTTGCTGGTATTGTGTCTGGTCTACTGTTTGGGTTGCAAAACGTCAACAAGAGAGGCTATAAAGATGCATGCATGCTGCTGGGCCTTTTAGATTCCTTGTAGAACAATTATACTCTGAAAAAGCTCTAAGTTATGATGCTAAAGGAGAAGTCCACTTTTTTGGAAGTTGGGCCTTAATTGTGATGTAAACTGAAGTGTACTGGACACCTACGGTACTTTTTGGAGATTCGGATCCTTCCCTGAGATATTTGTTTCAAACGGCAAACACCAAAACGCCATACATGGAACAGTATTGGGCGTGCGTTTGCCATACTAAATCAGCTAAAAATCAGCTATTTGTTAAAATGT
>JAVQJG010058251.1:0-10181 GCA_036024015.1 Craterocephalus amniculus | reverse complement strand
GTGTGTGTGTGTGTGTGTGTGTGTGTGTGTGTGTGTGTGTGTGTGTGTGGGTGTGTGTGTGTGTGTGTGTGTGTGTGTGTGTGTTCATGCCTCAATGCCTCGCCTGGCTGATCAAAAAGGCCTCTTTTACATCCTCTGTCTCTTTTTATGTCCTTGTCTCTCCCTCTTCAAATGTCATATTGGATTTTGTCTGCACTCTTCACAGTATTTGTCCCCGCACTAACACACACACAAACACACAGACTCTGTGCTGATTATTATGCCAATGTTTCCATTTCCTGTTTTTCCCACATTTTCCGTTGCTGACTGTGGGTTAAATTGTGGGAAATACAAACTGCAACCCAGCTTACATCCCATATGGATCTCCAGTCCAATCAGAACTACATGGTGTTTAACAAACACGTTAGGTTACAGGCCATCAGAGTAATTTAACACATTTTCCTTTAGAATTCAATGATTCAACTATCAGGAAATCTGCATCTTTTTACTGAATTAAAACTTATTGCAAAAGAGGTCAAACTGGACTGGTTGATTTTTTTTTTACCTTATTACTTTCCTACTTGTGACATAAAAAGTTATGATTTCAAAATTTTGTCTAAATTTGTAATCCAGAGCAGGCAGTCCCTGGTTCATTGGAATTACATGATCTGATTATCCATCCATTTTCTGAACCGCTTAATCCAAGTGGGTCGCGGGTGTGCTGGAGCGTATCCCAGCTGTCAACGGGCGAGAGGCGGGGTACACCCTGGACAGGTCGCCAGTCTGTCGCAGGGCCAACATGAAGAGACAGACAACCACTCACACACACACTCAAATTTTACTCAATTTTACACTCAATTTTAAAGTGCCCAATTAACCCCACATGCATGTCTTTGGACGGTGGGAGGAAGCCGGTTACCCTGTGAGAACATGCAAACTCCACACAGGAAGGCCGGAATCCTGACCAACTTGGGACTCGAACCCGCGGCCGCAGTGCTAACCACTACACCAGCAGCCCTATGATCGGATTAAATAAATATAATTTAAGTTGATTTACCGCTTCTTGGTGAGGTCTGTTTTTTTTGCCTCCTTTCCAAAATTAAATAAATGACTGTATCTCCACAACTACTAATGTAAAATCAAGGTTTAGAATAAAGCTGAGACATGCGAGATTACTGCAGAAGTGTCAGAATCAAGATATATTGTAAATTACCCTGGAACACAGTAGAAAAAAACATAAATGTTTTTCTCCTCCAATAAGAAAACCACACTACTTTCAGTGGAAACCAGAGGATAGCAGCCCAGTTCATCTACAAATGAGTAGTAATGTCTGATGAGGATGAGGAGCTGTGCAAAAGTAGAAACTAAAACGTGGATCTGGACAGTTTTATATGTGTTCTACTTCTAATAGATAAATTTCTCAGGAAGCTACCGTCAGGAGAATTTAGGGACAGACCCCAAGGTCACCTTAGAAAGACAATGAGGGTCCAGGCTTCACTATAAAATGCCCTTCATCATGATGGAAACTAGCAGGACCAACATGATTCGTTTCAGTCTAAGAGTCATAGGAGAACACATCTTTTTAGAGTTTTAGACCTTTAATTAAACTTCTGACAACAAAAAAGCAAAAGTAAGACATGTTTATGATTTTGGCTGCTAGCTCCCAGAGTTTTTGTCTTACAGTAATGAGACAGACATATTTCTAATCAGCAGAGTCTCTGCTTTCATCGGATTGTTGTGTGGTTTGCTACGAGTAGAGAAATTAGCAAAGATCTTCTTACTGCATGGATGTCATGCTGCCCCCTCTACAGGGGATCTCATCAAGAAGTGGTTTTAGATGCTACTACTGCTCATCGTTATAGAAAAAGCTCCTCAGCGCTGACAGTTGAAATTTGATTAATAACTAAATAAATCACAAGCCCACCAGTTCTTGTTTATTAGCAGTGTCTGTTTGTTAAATGTATCTGGAATAAAGCAGCACATCTTTTACAAATTGCTTTACAGGATCATGCATTGTCAGCAGCACATGCCAGACTAACTTCCTCATCTTGGCCCACCTCCCCCGCCTCTGTCCCTAATCCCACTCCCAGCCATTATTCCTGTTAAGGATAATCCCAGAATTAACTCCTGTCCATAATGACTATAGTGTTATATTACACGCATACCTACATACGCATGAATGCACACACACATACACACAGTTTACTTGCATATACTCATGCACACAGACCATAACCACCGTAACACAGGAAGTCACTGTTTGGATGGTGTTGTATGCCTATTACTGGTTTCTATAATTAATAATGACGAATAGTGCATGTTGTGTTATACCAGGACTCCCAAGGACACTTTACAACATTAAAAGAGGGCCAACAAAGAATAAGAACAACATAGAAAATAAACCAAGAGAACATCAGGAAAAAATGGGTGAATGGCAGAGTGAATTTGCAGGATAGTGGTTTCACAGTAGGCAGTGGAACTGGTGAGTTGAAGCTCATGGGGGACTTTTGAGGACGACCAAAGAGGAGAGAGTTGCAATAATCGAGACGGAACAAGAGGTAACAAGATTGTGAATGAGGATCGTGGCTTTATGGGGGGTGGGGGAAAGGCCAAGTCTTTTGATGTTTCATAGGTGTAATGTGGAAATGATGATGTACTGTCAATGGTGACACCCAGGCTTCTAACCTGAGGGGAAGAGGAGCTTTCAATGGTCAAGAAGAAACTGTCAGCTTTGGTTAACATGAATTTTCTTCTGATTGTAAGAATTTCTGTTTTATCACTCACTATTTAGTTAAGCAAAATTTAAGGGTGAACCAAGTTTTTATTTCTTAGAAACAGGAGGTAAGAGAGGAAGGTGGAGAGTTGGGCTTGCAGTTTGCAGAGTTAGAGCTGGGTGTCATCCTAAAGAAACGGTGAAAATGGATATTAAATTTGTAAAAGATATGGTCATGGGGGAGTGGGTACATAATGAGGGGAAGGGGCCCCAAGACGGAGCCCTGGAGAACACCTGTAATGTGGAGTGTGAGTGGTACTGATGGAAAAGAGTCTACTAAGGAGAATTTGTAGAGGGATTGTGTTAAAGGCTGCCCTCATTGAGACAGACGAGAATGGAGAGTAAGAGCTGTGATGAGGAGTTCAGATCATTTCATGAGGGCAGTTTCTGGGCTAAGACAGGATGGAAAACATTAAAAATCCTTGTTGAGTTGTATGCATTAAATGCCAAACTACACTATTGAAGTCGTTAAGTAATTTCTACTTGCTGTAAAAGCTGGATGGGGATCTTATTTGAAGCTGCGCAAGACGAATGGCTGAAACAAGCAGTTTCCATTTTCGCTATCTGTGTACATTATGTACTACATTGATTTTACCACTAACCAAAAATACATCAAATGAGAACATGAGAACACCCCTGTTCTCATAACATTTAGTAGATCTGTCACCATTGTGGAACCACAAGACAACACTCAGACACAGCCTGATATCTTCTTGTTGGACAGTAAAGAGACATGATCAAGAAGCAGCATGGTCAGAGGATGACAGCTGCTATAAATCATAACATCATAATTTCTGCTAGTCTTTGTCAGCATAGCAGTGATGGAGGTCATGTGACCTAATCGCATCGCTCACTGCTCACTCATGTGTTTCGTAGACAGATGGGGTCTCAGTACCAAACCATGGAGCATCCCGGTGGAGTCAGTCGGTTGCTTTTTGTTTTTTCTGTCATACACACCTTGATCGAGCACCCAGGTATGCACGATGGTGCTGTTAGATACATAAAGTCACTGCAAACATTGTGTGGTTCTGCTGTAGAAAAGCCTTTCTGGGTAAAATAAGCGCGGCTGTTTGACAGCTCAGTTTTGTGTCTGAACACAGAAGACGATTTTGTGTGTCTGAGCTATTTTTTGCTCTGAATTGAGTCATCAGGAAGTGGGAAACTCCAGTATTCTGGCTCGAGTGCATTATTAATGACTTGACCAGACTGTAGCTTTACTGTTTTCCTCTCCGGGCCATCTTCACTTATATCCGCCGTCTCTTTGCTGTGATGGTACATCACTGCTTCATGCAGTTTGCTCTGTCCCAGTTTGGCATCATTGTAAAAGATGAGTTTATACATCCAGTCTTCAGATAACTAGTGCTGAGTCCATTCATCTGAAGCCGAGTATCCAGGTCATATGGCATGCTCTCCCTTTTTTTTTCTTTTTTGACTAAACCATTGAGGTCGGGTGTAACGGGTGGCTGATCAAAGCTGAATTGATTGATTCCCCCAGGACTGCTCTGACACCAATTTTATTAATTGCTTTAGCAGCTGGCCAGTGAAACTCCTGCTGACCTTTAACTGGGTTTCAGGAAATACACCGAGCTCATCTGCCTTTGTTTGGACTCAAATCAGTCTAAGGTAGGGCTGGGCAATAAATCCATTTTATTGACTAATTCGAATTTGCTGTTAATGAGGATTTAATTTTTTGAAAATGGATATTTCCCCCTCATCCCATCCCCCCCCACTCCCCCCTCCCCGGCCGCAACACTTGCATTTCCGTACTTCGGGGGTCCATCCAAACGTTAGACACATCAGTCTGAGGGTGTAGTATTCCTTTAACGAGAAGGAAAGAATCTTGTCCAAAGTGTCATGTGAAAGGTTCACATAGCAGACTACGGGGTTTGTGAGTAGGAAACCTCCCAGTAGCAGAGAAATGGGCTAACAATGTGTAGTTGTTGTTTTTCTATGGCCGACTGGGTTAACTTCTGTCTGATCCTCAGAGGAACAAACCTTCATTCCAATAATTTAGTGCACGTTCAGGGAGCGGCCATGTGGGCAGGCGTGTGCATGTTCAGCCAATCACGTCACATTCTCTCAGTCAGCCCAATTATTAATCAGAATTCCAGTGTTGGTGCTCCGCTGTGCTTCTCCTGGTAAGTGCAGCAGCTTTCTGTACCAACAAGATGTGTTTCACAGGTGTAGCAAGAAAAAGTTGTTTCTGGGAAGCATCTGATAGGTAGTGGACTGCTTCTCTCCCTGAGTTACTGCCAGTATTTGCATTTACATTTTTTCAACTTTGCCCACAGAATTAACCCTCAACCTGTAGATGCGAGCGCTCACTCTGATTGGTTGTCCAGCACAGTCAATGAGTTCGGAAGGCTGATGGCACTGACTCATGTAATATGTCAGACACAATCTTCTCATTTATTGTTTCTTCTAAAGAAGCAACCCTCCCTCCTGAAAAGAACATTATCACGACTTAAACATTTTATAAATACTTTATTCAAGAGCAACATAACGTAACTGTTGAACGTCACAGTTTGCAGCCAGACCGAGGCTTCTGACTCCTCACAAACTCTTCAGATTTTTGCAGTATTTCGTCATGTTTCTGGTCCAGTTTGACCAGCTGCCACTTGACTATAAACTATTATGGGATGAATCTGGAGTTAACAACAACTTCAGCCCATCTGAGGTGAATGAAGGGTTAAAAGAAGTTGGGTGAAATCCTCTGCATTTCTTCTTGTGTGGGGATAGAAAGGCAGGCCCATTATACCATTATATAAGTATGTATAGATGTTGAATGAATGTGTGTGAATGGATGAATGAGACACGTAGTCTCAAAGCACTTTGAGTGGTCATGTGACTAGAAAAGCGTTAAACTAGTGCATCCATTTACATTTACAGTATAAAGTGAGCTGTAAGATGGAAGCTGGAGGGCAGACAGGTCTTCTGGAGTGAAGATGATATGTTCAGGATAAACTTCCAGAGTCCTTCAGTGAAGAATGACTTATTTTCTCTGAGTTATGTCTGTTGTACACGTTTAAGATCAGAGTTTGTTTGATTTTGCCTTTTCTTCTCACCTTGAAAACCCTAAAATACCCTGCGTCCTCCTCCTCCCGCTGAGATAAAGCCTAATTCAGCGGCTCTCTGAGGGGACGTCCCGCCGGTGCCTGACTGCCGTCTTTCTCCTCCTTTCAGAGGAGGTTGATAACGGACCGCTTTGTGCCTCAGAGTTTATCGCAGGTCAGAGGAAATGAAAGGGAGTCGACAGAAAGCAGCGGTTAAAGTATGTCTGATTGGTTCACAACGTTTTATATTCACCAGTGTGTTTTTGTTGAGTGATCTGTCAACAGTTCAAATGGCCTCATTTAAGTGAAGCACGTAATTAGTTTGCTATATTTGGAGGTGCTTTGCTATTTCTGCCGCCACCTCATGAAAACCAGAACACATGCATTCACACGGCGGGGTGAAGAGAGCTTTATTTCTGCTCCGTCTTCTGGGATCCGCCACACAGGACGATCATCCCGCTCATTTTGGTGAAGTTGTGGAAGAGACAGGAAACTGGGACTGTTTTCCTGGTTTTCACCAGCGGGATCTGTTTGTGTCCATGTGCAGCTTCTCACAGTTAGATGAAACATGTCTCTGCTTGCTTGCAGCGCTGCTGGAGGAGAGATTTTCAACCAGTGCGTCTCAGAGCGGGAGGATGAGGCCTTCAGCGAGGAGGATGTGAAGAGGCTCATGAGACAGATCCTGGAGGGAGTGGCCTTCCTCCATCAGAGCAGCATCGTCCACCTCGACCTGAAGGTCAGTACAGATGTGCTTTTTCACAGCCGTTAAAACCTCCGACACAGTTTGGGATAAATGAGATTATTTCAGGTGACCGTGTCTGATATCTTCAGCTGATCCCGGCTAATCAGAAAAGTGTGCTTTGTGTGAAGAAGATCAAACAGATGTAATCATTTCCTGTCTAACACGACTCGTCCCCTCAGCCTCAGAACATCCTGCTGACCAGCAGCTCTCCTCTGGGTGACATTAAGATCGTGGACTTCGGTCTTTCCAGGAAGGTCAGCAGCCACCATGAGCTCAGGGAGATAATGGGAACCCCGGAGTACGTTGGTGAGTCGGTGCTTCGCCTCATTCACATAAAATCAAACAGTACCATGTTTTGGTACCTGTGAGCCGGGGGTCGATATTTTTTAACACGGTGAAGGAAAAATCTGAATGTAGTTAAACTAGTGGAGCAGAGGCAGCACATGCTGTGCGAATTCAGCCTCCAGAGACGTCATCTGTCCCAGGCAAAAGTCCGTCCGGTGACACGGTGTGATTCTCTGCTAAAAACTAGGCTGCAGGGGCATCAAAGGTTTCGGACACCTGGGCAAACAGAGGTCTCACTCTGACAGATTTTCTAGATCTAACTCCAACTCATTACACTCCAACAAGTTCTTTCAATCTGAACCTGAACATAATAACAATCTGAATCTGTTAGATTAGAAACAGGTGGATGCTGCTTATTTATTTTGGTTATTAGTTGGTTAAAAATCTGTTATTCCCATATAAACACACAAAAGTACCGAAAATTGGTACCATTACATATGGGTACCGATGACCAGGTACCAGGAATCATTTCCATGTATGGGTGTAAATGTGTGAGGTACCCATCCCTAACTGTGTAAGAATATTGCTGCTAATTAGATGTGAAAGTTGATTCCCATGTTCCTGCTCTCCTTCCAGCTCCTGAGATTCTCAACTATGAGCCGATAAGCACAGCAACAGACATGTGGTAAGAAAACTTTCCTGCATCCAGCTGCAGGTGATGCTTCTCTTTTTAAACAGATTGGGAGGAATTTTATCTCAAGTTAAAGGAAAATCCCTGAAGTCTAGTTTCTGACACATCAGGATTTGGGTTATTATGAAAGAAACATCTGGGATTGTCCCAGTTTTATTACAACTACTGCTGAATTTCATCAGACGGGTTGATGTGTCGACTCTGTGGCAGACTTAGAAAATCCCTGGTGTCGTTAGAGACAAGCAGGACGAAGTGTTACGGGGAAGAGCAGCGTTACGATGCAGGGTTTCACTACTGGAAATGTAACCAGTCCAGACTGGAGCGTCTCCGTCATTATGCGTCCAAAGCCCTTCACCAGATACCAGTTTTACAGGAGCGGACGTGAGCACAGATGATTTATGTAGTGAAAATTGAACAAATAATGCAGAAAGGCTCTGACTTTGGATTAAGACCATCACCGTTCATAATACTAAGATGCCTTTTTACAGATGCTGTAGTATTTTGGCTCAATACTGATCAATCCTGAGATAGACAAAATAATACCAAAATAATACTAACTACACAATTTTCCTTTAACCTCCTGACACCCCTAATGCATCATATCAGAGACAGTTTCTGAGACCTTTTCCATGACTTTATGGTAAAGGTTTTTCACTAAACGTTGTTGTTTTCATTCTCCTGTCCTCTGTTCCTTGATGGAAATCTTTTGCACCACAGTACTTCTGACTACAAAATCAATTAAATTGTCTTAAGCAGTCATTGGGACTATTAAGGATAAATTGTATTAATCATAATTTATATTTTTTAAAATTTAAATTAATTTCAAATTCTGTATATATAGGTTATACTAAAACACTGAAAATGGAAAAAAACAGCATGTTTCCTCATTGAGATCTTTGTTACTGGATGAAATCTTGTGGCAGGTAACAGGATTCATTTAATGGTTACACTGGAAAATTTGTCCTGTTAAGCAGCAGAGCAGCAGCTGGAATCTGCCATACTTCACTATGACCTCCTCATGATCAGGCTACTCTTGAAATACACAGAAACCCGCAGTAATGAGTGGGCCTGATGAGTTTATTTCAGACATTGTCCTAGTGTGGCCATGTCTTTAATTACTGCCACATGGCAGAATTTATCGTCATTAATGAATTCATAATGCTTGATTACTCGGCCGTCGATTAATTGTGGCCATCTCTGATTCGGACTTACTACACAGTAATAAACAGTATATCTGTATGATTTTTTTATATTTTCTTAAAGTGTCAAATAAAGGCTTGAGATTCAAAAAGTGACCATTTTCAGCCCAAAATATTCTGGCTGAGGTGATGATGGATGTTAAAGGGATTCATGGACAGACAGGAGAGCATTTCAGGTACAGATTGTTGATGAGGACGGGGCAGTTTAATTAACCGGTCACCTTAAAAACACTGAACGTGCAGCTGAAATGGAGTCTGCAGGACAGGATGTGTTGACTTGCTGACATGTGATTGGCTCATTAGACGTGTGTGAAGAAGCAGCTGAACAGGTGGATGTGGAAAGGTAGCCGGTGATTTACTCCATGTTCCTCTGCAGATAAAACTCTGGTAAATGAGTCACATGACCTGCTGCTGCTCAGTCAATGGAAACCGGTTAAACAGTAACTTTATGTTTTGGAAGGCGCCTGTTCACAACAGTCTTCTCCAGGTATTTAGAAAGAAACGGTCCTTTCTGATCATAATGTAATACAGCTCAGTATAATCCCGTAATAACATGATGATATGATCCACATTAGCTGATAATTAGAGTTTATCAGCGGAACTGTGGTCCACGTGTTTTTCTCCTCGTCTGGATTCAGGCCATGAAGGAAGCTGAGAGGATCCGGTTTTAACTGGATGTTGTGTGTTCAGGAGCATCGGTGTCCTGGCCTACGTGATGCTGACCGGCATCTCTCCGTTCCTGGGCGACGACAAGCAGGAGACCTTTCTCAACATTTCCCAGCTCAACGTGAGCTACGGCGTGGAGGAGCTGCAGCAGCTGGACCCGGCCGCGCTCTCCTTCATCCAGATGTTGCTCCGCAAGCAGCCACAGTCAGTAACACACACCGGTAACACACACCAGGAACACACACCGGTAACACACACCGCTAACACACACCAGGAACACACACCGGTAACACACAGTCAGTAACACACACCGGTAACACACACCGGCAACACACACCGGTAACACACACCGGTAACACACACCAGGAACACACACCAGTAACACACACCAGTAACACGCACCAGTAACACACACCAGGAACACACACCAGTAACACACACCAGTAACACACACCAGGAACACACACCGGTAACACACACCGGTAACACACACCGGCAACACACACCAGTAACACACACCTACAGGTGTTCCTCCTCCTGGCCACTAGGTGGAGTCACACTCATTCATTCTCATTCCAACCATCAGTTCTACCGGTTGCTAGGTAACCACTAGGTGGAGTCACACTTGTGGCTACCAGATCCGTATTTCTGTAAAATCTGTATTTGTGTGGACTGCGCATGCGCATCACGTCCGCCATCTTGGATACAGAAATTCGGCAACAACAACTAGTCCAAACTGTTTGGTAAACACATTTACGTCTTCCTGGAATGATCAGTAACTCCGGCTTTTACT